>JARQSV010000694.1:233146-290488 GCA_030142285.1 Calameuta idolon | reverse complement strand
GGAATTTTTTAAAATTACACTGACAAATTACCTATGCCTTTTTTCCCTACAGAAACGGTCTATATACATTTACGGTAGTGAAGTAATTATCTCCTTCTCGATAAATCCTTGGCAATTGAAATTTCTGAAAAAGAAAAAAATCTCATTGTTTTACCTTATATTACAGCATTAAAATGAATATCAAAGTAATAACAGGACACTGATGACAGTAATATATTATTAAAAAAAACTGATCCACTTTCTCACCCTCGCACAAATTTTATATGCACGGTATAAATCTGATATAAAATGGTCGCCATTACCGACGCCTTTAATTACCAGATTAACGAGTCCAGTATCGACTTTTCAGTGTCAGTCGATATATCCAGTGGAAACTATCTCGTGTCCTAAATATGCTGTTAACTCAAACGAGAAAACCACTAGGCTGTATCCATTCAGAATAATGTCCATTGGAGTATACAGTCACACCCAAGTAATCAATAGCATACTAAATAAACTTCTATATAATTATTGGATAATAGAAAATACAACAAAAAAAACCGGTATCAATTAAATTACCGACTGAGCTAACCAAGAGGAATCGTGTTACCAGAAAATCTCATGGGGTGGCCTATCTAGGTTCTAAAAGACTCCTCGACGCCACGGCTAGAGACACCGTCCGAGATTCTTGGATGCAGTAATGCAGTTTGGTAGTTGTGCAGCTGTAACGAGGACAGCTCGCAGGGGGTTGAAGTTTCTCCACGAGGCGGTAGGTGTAAGGGGCGGTTCTCAATGAGCGGCATGAAGTTTGAGCAAGGCATGAGGTATACCTATAGGCAACGGTCGTGGGGGATAACGGTCGTACGGTCGCTCTGTCCACATGTCGTATTTGTAGTACAAATCCTCTAACCTCAAATCCCTCGTCTGCAGCGGTGCAACCCCCTAATCACGCTACGCTCTCGGTCATCCACTCACCCCCTGGCAGTTGCTGCCAGTGGCGCAAAACGGCTGATTAGGAGTCTGGAGTCTGCATATAGAGATGTGAATATACCCAGCTGTATAATGGATGAGTTGGTTCTAAATACAAGGCTAGAGATGTAAAGTACAATTTCCAACCCACGACGCTTCGAAATGCGTCACTGGGTGGGTGTATGAGCAAAGTGTAACCCCTAACCTTTTAGGCTCTGGCCATTAGCTTCCCTAGGACTCACGTGCTACTCGAAGGGGTCTGACGTTATAACGTGAAAACAAATTATCCTATTCGGCACGAACCTTTCATAACTCACTTGTAATATTAGCATAAGATCAATTATTGCTTTTCTACCCTCTGTTAGGTACCAACCCTGCCTACTGCCTACTACCTCAATCCAAATACTTCATACAGATGAGACACCTTCTAGATTTACCCTCGTTCAGGGAATGCACCTGGAATTTTTATCGTTTCAAATTTCCCGCCTTTTTATAGGGCGCACCTAGCGAGTGATATCCGTACTGAGAGAACTGCGATCCAATGATACTTTGCGAAGAAAGCAGAATACTCAAGCACTGAAATGGACCTGCAACACCTAAAAAGTAAATATGTATGCAAATATTAGGTATACAGAAATAATAACAAGTCGAATGTATATAAAATCATAGGTACAAGATACGTATGTGGTACGTGAAAGTTTCTGCTGTCTTCTATGGTATTGCAGTGCATTTAAAGGTGAATTTCAAGCCAGGAAACGTACGGGTACTTTCGACGTGGCCAATGGCAACCGGGCGGGCTGGTAGTACCGCATAAATATCCATTTGCCGCAACAAACTCAATTCCCTTCCAATATGGACGTCGACGGTCCGCCGGAAGGAGGAATAGAAGGACGCAGGACGGAAAATTGTACGAGAGAAAATTACCGAAAGAGCGAAGTGTGCTGGACGGGAGGACGAGAAGAGTCACGGAGAGAGATGGCTGAAGTGTTCGCCGAAAGACGTTTCTGGCTGCAAATTGAACGGCGCCCTGACAAACTCGATATTAACGCCCCAAGATTTTACGGGGTTCGCGTGCCTTCGGCAATTTCCGGTGATGGTCGGTGAATATGAGAATCCCGTCTATGACGTCAAAAACCGTAAGTCCATATATGACTATACGATTTTGAGATACCGAATAAAAACGAGTAATACGTGGGAGAAGATTAGGATGGTTTTTGGCATAAGGAAGGTGAAATGTTGCTCTTGGTTGGCGACTATGAAAGAAACTTTGCCATTGAGTAACGCGAACGACCCGGACGACGTTGGCGTCGTCGTAAAGACGCAGCGCCTCTAAACGTTTCGTGAAAACGCGACTTGTTTACAGGAACGGTCCAAACTTTGATTTGTTTGCTTTGAAGCTGCGATTACTGGTTAACCCCTGCTGGTGCAGACATTTCGTACAACTGAGTAGAACGCGGTTAGGCGAATTGAAAAGGAATTAATTAAAAAAAATGTTTAAAATAATTAGGGAAACAAAATCAAGCCAAAAAAAGAGTTCAGAAAATAAAAATTAAATAACAGAATTCAGAAATCACCTGTATAACGAATATCGTGGAACATCCGTCGAATTTTACGTTCAGCCAGCGTAGGGGGACTGTATTTTTTTATTTCCCATTGTATAACCGAACAATGTTTTCCAGCAGTGGTCGCACAACTATTTCCATACGGAAATCCACAGCAATAACTGAACAAATCCATACCGTCCCGATACTATCGGACAGCGATATACGTATGATTCTCTGCAGTTTCCTATTAAAAAAAAAAGGTTGACATTATGAGACTAAGCTTGGAGGATCGGTACAGGGAGGCAATGCGCAGGGGAAAATTTTGTCTTACTTATCATCTTTGAACAGCAATTAGCCAATAATTATTAGCGGATTAGTGGAATCGTTCCAATATCTCTTCGTGGCGCTTTGGCTATTTACTTTATATACTTAATTTAGCCGGCGACGCGCGTTTCCTCGGCTGCGGTGGAAAACTTCTATTTATCTTCGGTAAAACTTCCGGAGCGCCTTCGGTCTCACAGTCAGGCACCCGACGTCGGCAAGCAATTTCACTGGGGCCGCAGAATAATGAAGGCTAATTACGAATTTTACGGAGGTGCCCCGGCGAAATTAATCGGGTTTTCAGTAGCAGCGCCAGTCGGAAATTGGGAAGACGACCGAAGATAGTCCAGAATAAGAATTGCGTACTCGCGTTCGAAAGATGTGAATCACAGCATCCCTGGTACGGACAGAGTCTAAAAGAGATCACGTGTATTATTATAATGAGATCAGTCCGAGGATAAAAAAAAGATGAATCAGAAAATTAAGAGCGGTTACCTCCATCAAGTGACCCAATTTGGAAAATGCTCCAACTTGAGTGGCGACTCGACACCTAATAAGGGTTGAGGAGCGTCGCCATTCGTGACTCGTTACACATACAAGTCCAGCTACATTCAGATTTCCACTTATCTATTATCATGTAACTGTATGCGTGTATACGTGAGTATAGAAATAAATATATCTATAGACTGCTTTTGCCTTTAGAGACAAATGTATGCATATTCAGGTATGTCGAGCAGTAAAGTGTCTCCCATCTAAAATAGACAACTGGGCTCCTTTCATTATACAAAGCAATTCCATTCAGCAGAGGACGTCCAAAATACCTTTTTTCAACAACTCTTAGATTGCCTAGAAAAAAAAAGAGAACAAAAAGCTTCAATTTATAGAAATTAAAAAAAAATGTTATAAATATCCTGTACCTTGTTCATACGTTGTTCTTAACACAGTACCACTCGTATTCATCACTACAGGATCTCATTCACAGGCCTATTACAATAGCATAGTAATAAGTACAAAGCCAGCCGAATGCGTGCCATTGAGCATTCACATTACTTGGAGGAAGGTAGTTGGTAATAACGAGCTAAAGAGAGAGAAAGAGTGTGTGTGTGTGTCAGAGAGAGGGAGAGAGAGAGAGAGAGAGAGAGAAAATAAAAAGAACGTGAGAAATAAAATAATACCCATATAAGAGCAATACTGCTGAACCGGAAGTAGTGAACAGATACATCCGGTCTGATTTCCCACTGCCACAGAATAACATAAAAAAAAAAGGCAGCGTAAAAAAATTTAAAGAGAAATAAAATAAATCAAGAGTAAATGATCCTCTATTTCATTGGCAAGCATCAGCATCCGCACCTGGACCGGTTTGTCATCGGATGAAATATTTAAGACCAAAGTTGTTCGGCAAAGTCGTAAAACTAGTATTACAAGATCTGAAATTGTACCCTGCCCTCCGTCTTGTCAGTATTGATACTACAGTCTATTAGCATCTGTAACGCACATATTATGTTAGGTTGAGTTTCCTCGCTAGCGAAACTCCATGTCTTTGGGCGATCCCGGAGACTCCTTAAACTCTCGCGCTAAATAAAGTCCGGGAGACGTTTAATTTACATACATTTACCCAGGGACTGATCTAGCGTATCTCTTTAACCTGGGCTTCATGGAGAAGCGCCTTAAACCTCTTCTGTTCCTAACGTTTCGTAACGTACCGGGTGTTCGCGAGGAAGCGACCCAACCAAAAATATACAGCCACGCGACAGCTCTTGACAGGACCCAGTAAAGTTAGGTTAGATTACCCAACGCGCGTCGACTCGATCCACTAACCCGAAAACTTGCTGACCTAATTTTGCCAGCACTGCATTGCGTGTCCTACCTGCCAGCTCCATTCAAAATTGCATAACCATTGCATCTGACCTTCTGTGCAGGTGCTGATATCACAAACTGAAACAACCCTTAGACTCCTATAACGGATGGCTGATTAGACATTAATTACCTTACGTAACGTACAGTTCAATAATAAGATTGTCATTACTACAGCGCTGGAGACCATTACCGAGCAATCAACCGACAAGGGTTACGAAATGCGCAAGATCGACAACCCTCGACAGATTACCAATGCGAATTACCGTGTATTTGCATCCGATAAAACATACAGGATCGATAATCAGTGGAACAGATAGTGAGAAATTAGACTACGTATCTACGTGGTACAGGTACCTAATACGTATACACGATACATAGTCGAATCATGTACCCATTACAAGAATACATGTATATTGTAGCAATTTGCGCGAGGATACTTACCAAATCCTATGTAAAAGAAGACTCGTATAAAGTATCCAGGGACGGTTTCGATCGGCGATGTGAAGCGACGTCGACGGCTAATTAACTCAATTAACCCGGGTAAAGATAAGACCGTGAGGTGGGACTCTGGCCGTCGATCGGCTCTAATCGCCGTTAAGGAGACGGTCCCCAATTAAAGCCTGGTTCAGCCGTAGCTTTAACTTTTAATTGGAGTTTCTACGTCTAGCGACGTTACCGAGCTGTACCTATATAGCTAACCTAACCCATGGTCCATCCAAGTATATATACATGTATACGTAGTGTACATAGATACGTGGAACACAGCGATGCCGTGAAGGATAAAATACAGGAAAAGAAGGGTAAACGAATTCTAACCTCACTGCTCGGATAGTTCCAATTTCATGGCGCGGAACGGACTGCTCTAAGGGCATAGGGTTGTCGCGTACAGTTAAGTCGGTATAGTTGGAACACGTTCGCTTTTAAGTTAAACTTCGATCACACGCCGGTAGCTGGCAGCTTAACGATCTTACTAACTCGGATGGGCTTTTCATTATTAGTTCGCCTACGTCCTTCTATGGATACGGTAGTCGAAGTTCCGTGAGCTGTGAACTCTAACCTCGGTCCATATAGTACTGTACGTTATACTTACCTAGACACAGTGTAGAGTGTTGATCTCGTGGGGAATCCAGACTCCAAACGATCCCGCCGAACTCTGTGTATTATATACGTATATACTTTATGTATATGCATACGTCATATAACGTTTTCCCTGGTGGACGGCGCCCTGGCTTACTAAACTTTTCTATCAAACCGGTGCGGTCGGTAACGCAGAATAAAGAACGCAATGCAGCAGCCGCCTCGTTGAGAATTTTTATACCACCTGCGAGAGGTGGGGGGTGTCTCGCTGGTCTCGTGAAAACGGAGAGATACGAGCCTGGAAATTATTCCTTGTTACATGGGTAGGTTTTTGCGCAAGAATTTTCACATAGGTGGGTGAGAGGGGGTTGTGCGATATTTCTTTTTTTTTTGTGGCAGCACTGCGCGCGATATAGGTAATTGCACTTTTGGATACTATCTGTTGAGCTACAGCTCACTAGACTTTATGTAGAATTGCATGTGAATGCATTTAATCTACTGTGCAGTGAGTGAGAAAGAGGATGGGGTGGACGAAGGGTGAAACAGGGTTACAGTGAGCTGCCGTGTGATACAGTCCCTTTAAAACTGCCAAACTATCCTGGAAAATTAACGGGACTATTCTCTTGGTCGAAACAGACCTTCGTATACCGGAGTTGCATTTCTGCAACTGCAACTCCTGTAATTTGAAAATGGTACGGTCTGCCCTTCGCTGTTGTTAGTCGACAAGTGCAGCCCATGATGTTTTAGTGGTGGTACAGAGGGTATTGCTAAAAATAAAAAAAAGATAAAAAATAAAAGTCTAACTGATAGACACGAATGTATTTCCGAAAAAGTTTGACGCTGATGCGTTTGCACGTGTGTAACTAAAAAGTCGAAAAATAAAATAGAGAATTCACCAACTCGAATAAAAAGGCACTGTAACGTTACATCGCAAGATCCAATGCCAATTCTTCCTTCAAAATATTCCAGTCCTTTCTGCTCCGGCTGGAAAACGTTGAAATCAATTTTAAAATTTTTGCAATGGCACAAAAATTGTGTGGGTTTCGTTCCAATCAAATTCTATTTATTTTGCCGTGGAGCTTGCGAATCTTTATCTGCAATGGTTGTATACCAGGGCGGGTTTCCGGATACAGATTTCTGCACCAACATTTACCGACACTTCGAGATTCTTCGAAGGTTCGGATCCGTGCTAAACCGGCAATCTGCTAAAAGGGCAGCATTACCCCTTTACTACACTGCTGAATAGTCGTGTATCTGTTTATTTACTTGTTCTTGACAGCCAGAGTTACAAGCATGACAGACATTGACAGATGTCAAACGACCAGAAATGCATGGTCGCAGTTTCAGTTACATAGGATAGAATTAGTATCAGGGTATGTAAGATTAATGATTTAATTTTGCCCACTCAGTGTGCAGAAACTTAAACTAGAGACGATACAGTTGCATTTTTTCCTGCGCTTCTTTATGAAGTTGCAGCTGCATCTGCACATGCATACAGATACGTTCCGATTGGATTGTCCTAGGAAATCAGTGAAAATCAGGTCCTAAAATATAGACGTACATACAGTTTACAGAAGTCCCATGTGACTATGTGCTACTCCTCGCATACTCGATCATCTCGACGTGACTGTATTGATTCGCGGTTTGCGGCCAAAGTTTACGCTCGCATGTACAGGTGTTCATGTGTGCGCACGTGTTACATGAAATTGCAAAGCAAAATCGGAATTACGTTGAACGAAGAAACTGGCTGTTACGTCGGTAGAAAATGTGCTTATCCTTTTACTCTGCATCAAAGCGTAGTCGCCTGGTGATTCATGGCGTCAGGAACGTCTGCGACTAAGAAAATGGATGGTTCCGAAGAAAGATCCTGAAGTAGAAAATATTTGTAAATGGCTGTCACCATGGAGATCGATAAATATTCACAGCGGAGCGTTTATACGTAAACAGGAATAGGAAGCGATATACAAAAGTAATACAAGTGGATGTACTGAAGTCAAACGAGAGCTGGTAATAAAACGAAAATGAACTGCATTA
Source organism: Calameuta idolon (assembly GCA_030142285.1). NCBI lineage: Eukaryota > Metazoa > Arthropoda > Insecta > Hymenoptera > Cephidae > Calameuta > Calameuta idolon. The sequence continues at coordinate 282,707 of JARQSV010000694.1, read as the reverse complement.
AAATGCAAATGAGGCACAACGGGAAGAGTCGAGATCAAAATTGTCAGCGAAATGAAACAAAGGACAGTGGGATACTAAATGTTTGATATTTCATGTCAATTTGGTATGAGCTTGCACCGTAATTATTTTACACCCTGTAGAAAGGATGCAGAGATTTAACGTATTACGAAATCGTCGATATGACTTCTACAGTGAAATACTTTCAGAATTTATTCACGTGAGGAGTCTTAGGTCATTGCTCACGCATCCATTTGAAATTCTCACAAAGACGTTCCTCCGAAACAACGAAAATTGTCACATAAATATTTCTACGGCAATCAATGGCGCCTACTTCAAAAGTCAATCAAGACCCTTAATGCATTCTGCGTCGATTGCAAATCGACAAGTTTGAAAGTAACTGGAGTATTCGCGAGGGGAAAATGAGTGGACGGTGAATATTAACCTTAATGAGTTCGACGAATATTAATTGAACTGATGGTACCTTAATTAGACTGCGAACGTACCATCCCATCTACAACAGACAAAATCTTCGAAACTGAAAAGCATGTTTTTCAAAATTTACCTAAATGTACGTATACCGCTACAGACTTTGTTTCTGCCATTTAAAATAGGATTTAAAAAAAATGGATTATATGTAAAAAAAATAGTCAATTTCATTCGACCACTATTCTATTTCCAAACGGGTTACTTGTTTGCAAAATTTCATGGTTTTTGAATATTATACAAATTTTTCACATTTCTCAACATCCTCCCACGTGTTATTCGCGTTTCGTGTATCTTTTTCATATAAATCGTTCGACTGCCCATGCATTTCCCAGGAGCTGCTCAAGCGAATGTTTAGATATTTCAGTACTTGAAAAAAAATGTCTTAATAAAAAACTTCATAATTTTATAATTCAAAAATTGAATATCGTTAAGCAATAAACTTCTTGACGTACATAAAAGTACCTAAGCCTAAAGTCGTGGTAACTCTCACGACTTTAGGCATAGATAAAAAAATATATAACCAGCTCACAAATCTTCATCGACGGCAAGACAAGTGTTTCACGTATAGCGCAGACGTCTTTGCGTCGGACAGATTCAATCGGTTACGTAGATAAAATGATTTGTGGAAATGCGCCTTTAACCTGGCACGTACGAAGGAAGACGAAAGTAGAAGATGATGAGGAAGAGAGTAAAGGAAAAAGGGACGGAAGCTAAAGTCGAGAAAAACAATAACGTCCAAGCAGCCGGTCGCAAATAACGGCTTCAATTAAAGCAGACGTCCTATCCAAAAATTGAGACCCTTTACACGAACTCTCAGCAACGTGGCGTGGAATTATCGAGATACGGAGAGAAACGACTGAACGAAAGAACGATAAATAGATTGAGAGAATGACGGCAGTGGGGGGGGGATACAGGAGTAAGGAAGAAAAATCGAGGACATGACGATAAAAAGAAAGGGGGCTTTTTGCGCCGCCAGGAACAACGAATACAGCCATTAATCCCCAATAATTCCAATATCGAAACGTAATTTAATAATACTCCCATGTAAGCCCCGTATCGACGAGAAGGTATCGTACATACCACTCCCACATGTGCCAGACGCTCTGACGTCGGAACGATTAAATTTTCAAATTAATTATTTAGCAAATCGCCATTCGTAAATAGGTAAATTTCACAGCAATAATAATTACAATATTACCCTAATAATAGCCGCATATTTAAATTCAAATATTTTTCAAATAAATAAAAAGGACACACTAGGATCCTTACAGCACGACGATCCAGGCTTGTCAATCCTGCAGAGGCAGATTTACGTCGGATCGAACGGATACGGTGGCTGGGTCTGACAGGACCGCTAATTTCGATCTGGACCCTAGAACGATATTCTCAAGCAGCACGAGCAGGTCAACTCCAAGCACCGCCTGAAATGGTTCACGTTCAGCTAAGCCACATTAAATAGCCATGACGGTTCACATGGGTCGATCGTACCAGAAAAAAGTGGATGCTGCTCTGGCAGCTTTGTCGATGAATACGTTACTCAGGCTTATGCCTGATCCCAGCTCCTGTAGGCGTGCGGTAGCCATATTCTATAGTATATAGGCACCCGGAAACTTTCTGGTAGAACTCCTGGTGAAGTTGGATTGCCGTAAGATTGCTGACGCTGCCTACGCCCTGGAAAACGTTACACATCGATATAATATATATATATAATATACTATACGAGACTTTATCGACGATGCGTCCCAGAAAAGGGATTGAATGCATTATTTCTGTCTACCGATTGGTATAACTGTCCAGGGAACATTATTCAACGGAAAAGCCATATTGTTTAATTAAAACAGTGAACGAGCTCTCGACCAGGTTGGCTTTTACCCCGTATCCAAATAGATGGACGCCTATGGCAAACCAAGCCGCCACATATAGGTTTAGTCGTTTCGTCGCAAATTTTGATGACAACATTTAGTCAGGACGCAATACGGTTTGCGATAAAGCTGATGTATTTTCTACGCGAGGAATAGAATTTTTATCGGGATTGCGTATATATTCCTTTTGTGAATTCATGGCCGTTTTGCTCATAGTCTCTTCGTTCTCTCTAGCTAGCTATATCTATTCTATCTGTCCGTATGTATGTACGTCTATCCATCCATCTGTCCATCCCTTTTTCTCTTCTGTGGTTCATTGTCATTCTTGAAACGAAATTATGGATCGGACTTAGAATAGCCACGCTAATTTTCCAGGAGTACATTCAGAATTCTGACTTAAGATCTTCCTCATAGATCAATCCGTCCGATGTTCTTACAGTCGTTGGCTGTTTAGTAGGAGATGAAAAGGGGGATTGACGTCTGTGTCACGAAATGCTACACGACCCTCGTAGATGTCCTGTCGACGACGTAGTAAAACATAGAGAGACATCTAGGTCAGGATGCAAAGTTTAAGGGTTACCACTGAAATTTGCATGATGCTCCAGTCTTGTATTTAGACGAGGGCAGCGCGAGATTCTCTTCTATAAATATAAAATTGCTCCAGGCAAGGTTTTTCGCAACAGACGAGAATCCGTGGTTTTCGTAATTTTTTACATCCTGTGGATGGAAAACATAGTCATATTAAATATTACCAATGTATTATTAATCGACGATTTATTAGGAAGCAATCCGTGGTAACCCGGTAATTCAATATGCATACCTGGTATTGCGTATATTTGCGTTGAACTATGAAGAAATGAGGAAAATTACGAAAATCCAAAGAGCCATTCGACATCAAGCTCCAGGGTGGCTCGCATTCTGGGACTTTCGAAAATGCCTCGTTTAACGGCTGCCAGAGTCGAGCGTACTCTTCTCATTGGGATGAATTAAGACAGACGTCTTTAAATAGTGAAGCGACTCTCTTTAAGACGACTTAGGTACATGGAAAATTACGACGGATGGTTAACGCCTCCAATATTCGCAAAGTCAACAACGGCATTTCGTCGCATAAATTCGCAATAACCATTACCCGCGTGCCGTATCGAAGCTTATCGCTGTAATGCTCTTGCTATTATTCTCGTATTACATTAATCTTTTAACAGGGCGCCTTGCGTCTTGGCAAATTTATGCCCTCGCCAAGACTCCCCACCGTTCAGCTTCCTCATCCTTTCATCCTTCTAGTTTGCCCGTGCCTGTTACTCTCTTTAAAATTCATATTTATGGCCGAACTTACCGCCCCTTACTCCGATATTGCCCAGGATTACTGGTGAAGGTGTGCGAAGACACTCTATCTCCTGAAATATCACCGCCTTGAATCAATTCCAAACGACGCTGCCCTTCTTCAGTGTCTTCTTTGTCTGCTTCAACAATGGCATCGTCAAGTAACAACTAACCTGGGACACCTGGAATTGATTATTATGTTTACCGGTACTAATTTTCATATTCACATGGTTATGATAGGAATAAAGTAATTACTGTCATTCGATATACTAATAGTTTAACGTAATATGCAATAGCGACAATACGTAATAGTAGAACTGCGCATTGCCATACTGTGCAATTTTCAAATTCCAGACGTTCACTGTTCCATTTCGTTCCGCCGTTTGGAGTAGGAATTTTAGCGCCACAGTATTTTACCGCCAGATAGCGCCAGAGAGCTAACTTCCGGTTTTTCAGTCGCGGAAGTCGAAGCGCTACTAGCGTCCAATTTTTCCTATAGAGATTTTGTAGCAACCACGTTCCGGATCGGTGAGTTGGTAATATTTTACTGTATTTTTATCTGTCAGGGATCTGTTTGCAATAAATTTTCAGTAATGTTGTAATTTTTCAATGCGTCTTTTTTAATGGAAAAAATGGTGGATAACAATCGTTTTAACAGATTGCGCTCGAAAAACAATCGCAGGGTCATTTGGTTGCCACTACACGTGTACATGTGACAAGCTGTCGATAACGAAAGTTCCTGTTTTTTTTTTAATTGATATTCTCTAATATTTGGTTATCCCCAAAATCTCCGTAATTTGTACGATTTCTTTTGGAGCACATGGGAAAAGCGGGAAGTTTATAGATTCAGTCTTAACAGTCATCTTTTCAAGAAATAATAAATGTCATAAGGTACCTTTCCACGTTGTGCAAACTAGTACAATTTGCAATCCATAAAGGATTCGCTCAATCAGAAGTCTGACTTAGACTGTAGCACGATGGTAGAGCTTAATGTGTTCTATCAAGTACCCTGATATTTAGAGATTTTTCATTATTCACTAGGTGAGCTACAAATGCAGATCTTTGTGAAGACCCTAACGGGCAAGACCATCACCCTTGAGGTTGAGGCTTCCGATACTATAGAAAATGTGAAGGCAAAGATCCAAGACAAGGAAGGTATCCCTCCGGATCAACAGCGTCTTATCTTTGCTGGCAAGCAACTGGAAGATGGTCGTACATTATCCGACTATAATATCCAGAAGGGTAAGGATATATTATGAGCAGGCTTATAGTATTGTTATGGACAATGATTTTCATTGCATTTTATCTCCAGAGTCCACTCTTCACTTGGTACTTCGTCTTCGTGGTGGTGTAATTGAACCCACCCTTCTTATCCTTGCACGAAAGTACAACCAGGACAAAATGGTTTGTCGTAAATGCTACGCTCGCCTTCATCCACGTGCAACCAACTGCCGCAAGAAGAAGTGTGGTCACACGAACAATATCCGTCCCAAGAAGAAACCAAAATAAGCGTACGCCCCCACTTCGTTTACAAGTCACGAAGAATATGTATTTATTTTTCAAGAAATGCATATATTTGTGATATTGTAAACGCTTGTTCTTGCTTCAAATAAAATCTAAGCAACCAATTATATACAGTAATATAATTGCATAATTTTGTACATAAGTAATTCGATGTTTACACCTCAAATTCATTATTAAATATGCTTTGGTCGTACGCCCGTATTCGAAGGTAGCCCTGTAGCGTGCTACTATCTCACTCACACTGTAGCAGTTTGTCTTTTTCGAATTGAACTGCGCATGTGGTGTACAAGCATTGCAAAAATGTCTCTCCGACATATCAGTGCCAGCCGTGGTGCAATGGAGCACTAAAGTACAACTACAATCTTCACTGCTGTCAATTAATCTGTAAAAATTTGTAAAAACAAAAAATTTTTTTTGGCTTAGTCCTCCCCGTACGCAATGCTTTATCTCAACTTAAACTTTTGGTGATTCAGTACAGTGTGTGATAGAGACAGCCTAGTAAATTGGCCTGTTTCCTCGCTATCTCTCCCTACAAGACCCCCACCAATACCGTACGGCCTCCAGTATTCCTGCATCTCTTAGTGGCTTCCACCGTGCAGAGTTTAAACAGAGTTAACCAATCACGTATAGGAGGTGAATGGAATTGATCAATGAGACTGCTTAACTCTGTTTAACTCTGCACGGTGAAAACTAAGCCAGTGGGGGAACAATCGCCTACCATTTGTCCAGTGATATTTCAATTGGAAAGCACCCTAAGTTTAGTTGCGGAAGTCGGAGCGCTACTAGCATCGAATCTTTTCGTGAAGAGGTTTTGTGGCAACCACGTTCCAGGATTATGAGCTGGTAATATTTTACTGTATTTTTATCTATTCGGAATCTGTTTGCAATAAAATTTTATTCACTTTGTAACTTTCCAACGCGTTTTTGTTAATCAAAAAATGGTGGATAACAATCGCTTTAACAAAATGCGCTCGCGAAACAATCGCAGGATCACTGCGTTGCCAATACACACGTTAATGGGAAAGGATGTCGATAACGAAATTTTCTGGTTTTTACGGATATTCATTGATTTATAATTATTCTCAAAATCTGTAGAATATACGGTTTCTTTTGGAGCACGCGGGGATAGCGGGAAGTTTATAGATTCAGACTCAAGAGTCGTCCTTTTAATAAATGTCATAAGTTAGGTATTGCTTCATGTATTCAATCAAATCTTGTGATATTAATTATTATTAGAGTTCTTTTATTACTATCAGGTGAGCCACAATGCAAATCTTTGTGAAGACCCTAACGGGCAAGACCATCACCCTTGAGGTTGAGGCTTCCGATACTATTGAAAATGTAAAGGCCAAGATTCAAGACAAGGAAGGTATCCCTCCGGATCAACAACGTCTTATCTTTGCTGGCAAGCAGCTGGAAGATGGTCGTACATTATCCGACTATAATATCCAGAAGGGTAAGGATATATTATGAACAGGCTTATAGTATTGTTATGGACAATGATTTTCATTGTTTTGTTATTTATCTCTAGAGTCCACTCTTCATTTGGTACTCCGTCTTCGTGGTGGTGTAATTGAACCCACCCTTCTTATCCTTGCCCGAAAGTACAACCAGGATAAAATGGTCTGCCGTAAGTGTTACGCTCGTCTCCATCCCCGTGCAACCAACTGTCGCAAGAAGAAATGCGGTCACACGAACAATATCCGCCCCAAAAAGAAGCCAAAATAAGCGTACGCCCCCACTTCGTTTACAAGTCACGAAGAATATGTATTTATTTTTCAAGAAATGCATATGTTTGTGATTTTGTAGACAGTCATTCTTGCTTCAAATAAAATCTGAGCAATCAATTATACACGGAATTAATTTATTCAACATCATCATTTGATGCATAAACAATCTGATGTTTAGACTTAATAATATGCAGCAGATAAAATATTTTACAATAGCTCAAACGTTGATTAATCCCATAAGTTCCTTTTGTTGCCGAGCATACTTGTCATAAAGATTCATATCAGTAGGACTTGGAACTGAACCTCCAACCTTAAAAGCATAAAAATTTCTTAAAAAGTGACCAAATTAAAAAATGAACAACATACCTTTCCCCTATTCACATACTCCTCATAGATTCTTATGCTGGTATCATTAACAACAGGAATAGTTACTTTAGCAGCAACAGTATCTCGAAATGAAGTCTGTTGTAGAAGTCTAGATCTTAATTTAGTATAATCCATTGAATGAGTAGCGTTCTTGCCAATCAAAACAAATCTGAAACAATGAACAACTTCATTATTACCAAACTACAACTTTATCAATGCAACTTTCAGCAATACCTTTTATACAATATGATATCGCTTCTCTTTGGATATTCTAGCTGCATTCCATAAACTTCTTTCATAGATGGAAACAGATTCTCGAATGACACCAACTCACTGCTGTCCTTTGACGAACTTAACTGCATATCATTGATCCGATGATGACTCTCATCGTCATCTGAACTTGAATCCATACTAGAACTACAAAGACAAAGAAAAACAGATACACAATAACTATAAAATTATTAATTATCTATTAATTACCTAGCACTAGAGGCAGTACTACTAGTACTGCTCTGTCCAGTCATAGATGGATTTTTCATATTAACATTTTTATTGCCAGTTTCTTCTCTTCTTCTACCAGGACGTACGCGCACGGCGAACGGACTGTAGTTTGTCGTAAAATGCGGCATGAAGTCCCGAACGGAATGACTTATTTTGTAGGCATGTACTTCCGCCAGTAACGACAATTCGTAAGGCCTGAAAATGTTTTATGATTCTTTTTCCTACTTCCTAGTGCGTTTACAGTGTCCCTTCTCTTGCCATTAAATACCTACCTGTGATAATCATAAAATACATCGACCATCTCCTCTTGCGTATGTTGAACTTGTATCATTTCCGAACAAGTTTTTGTAACTTCGTTCAACGCATAAGGAAGACATTTTCCAACATTTTTATCCCACCACTGAGTCAATAATCTGGTTTTGCGAGTATATCGGCAAGCAGGTTTATGATGAAGGTAATAATCTGTCCATAATTCCCATATTGGGGGCTTACCCTCCTCAGGAATGAATAATCCTGTATAAATATAATTTTTATACAAGTGACGGCTATTATGGATCATTTGCTATAAGCAAATTACTATCTAGAATTATTACCCAGAAACAAATTGATCGTGTGTTGCTTTTCTTGATCGCTGAAGGTGTTGCTGAAGTATCTACTCAGCGTTTGCATAATATCATTCCCCTGACTGGTCCAGGGTGCCGTTTTCCTGTAGGTTTTTATTCTGTGCACAAGCTGAGATCCTCCATATTGCAAGGCCAGAGTGTCACCATGATCCTCATAAAGTTCCTCAAGCATTCGAACGCAATCAGAATCAAATTCTAATTTCGGTGATACCAAAACACCCAAGGCACATAATTGAAAACCTAATGCACATTTTCCAATAGCGAACTGTGCAGTATTAGTTCTATCTAAGCAATCTACACAGTTCGTACGAATGATACCAGTTTGGACAGTACCACGCGTTGCAAAATACTCTCGAACTTTATTCTCAACTGACAAAGCGGAATCATCCGGATTGGTGAACGATTTAGATTCAAAACCGGAAGAGGAAGTGTTACCACCTCTACCGGATTCTCCACTCCAATTCCTTGATTCGTGCGCAGTCGTCGACATAAGCGAATTATAATCCGCTTTATGGGGTTTCTTATTATTACTCACAGGAGTGAACAAATTTCTCTGACTGTAGTATGGATTTTGTGACTGAAATATTCCAGTTTTTAATACAGCATTATGCGCTATATTCGCTAAACGACCCATCACTTTCGCCTCCTTTCTAAAAAGTAACGACGGCATAAAGTTTTCTCATAGTCCTGAGACGTCATTCTGTCCGCGGTTCTCACCCTTTGTTCATGCGCGCCATATCAAAACTTATATAATGCACTTGATGATCAGGTGGTAGAAATTGGTTTAAATATTTCACAGCCATACTCAATTCCTCACTCAGTGTGCTTTCGTGTTTCTTTTTCTCGCGTTTCTTCACAAGATTCAATATAATAATAGGCGAACCATATCGCTTGAGAAGTTGATTAAAGTGTGCCCCTAGAAATTTATTAATCAACGATTATTTTTTTTTATATCTAATATTTGTGAATAGTTTTTTATACTCCCAATTTCAAATTGGACCTACCTGCTGTTTCCACATAAGGATCTGTCAAGTCGCAAGTTATTGTAGGCTTTGGTACCATTTTACTAACATCTTGCCGCCAATGACCTGGAACTGACCCTCGCATTTGTACAAATGAACTAAACCTGCCATTATTGAATGAACTGACGCCGGAATCGTGTACTATTTGTTCAGTTTCGACTTCGTTTGCTACATCACCCTGATGAAGAATCATTAATAATCAATAAAGGCACTGGGGGGGACAATATCAACGTGATACATACATCAAAGTTTGCTCCACGCTTTAGAAATCTGGTACCGGCATATTTGTTGCTCCTTCTGGCAATTATGGTCACATACATTGATCTTCCAAATATACTGATATTTGATTGACCAATGAATCCATGAATGACATACAGATTCCAATCGCGGTGGAGATGTTTTTCCACAGGTGCTAAGAGATGAGAGTTCCATACGAATCGACGATGAGGATTACTACGTATACCATAATCTATGCATCTCTCTCCGTAGCTAGAAATATTAATATTAACCAATTCCTGATATTTGTTACGTAGGATAAAAAATTATACCGACCCATTATTCTGCCAATCTTTTCGCAAAGCCCACATATTGAAAAAATCCTCAGACTCCTCTGTATCTTCTGAATCTATTTTATCCTGAGACGTTACATCTGTAGGCACATCAGATTTGATGTGTCTTGGAGGAGCCATATTGTACTGCAATGTATGAGTCAGATCATAGGAATAACTGAAGTAGAAATTACTGCTCAGGTCGATGCTCTGGAACATCTTGACGTATCGCTGCTCATCAGGATGAAAAAGACGGACTGTGTCATTTGGAATGTAGATCATTGAGGTATCTTCTATTTTATATATCGTGTGGTGACCGATCACTGCAACTCTTCTTCTCTTGGTGACCAAGATAATGTAATATCCCTCCAGAAAGCGCACGAATCCTGAGACGAAACCAGAATATTAAATTATCACAAGTGTCCACAGAATACTTGTTTAAGACTTTGGTACTATTCTTTTGCAATTCTAATTTTTGACAAATGCCCATAGAACCATCCCACCTAGATTGTGCACGAAACAGGATCGAAACTCATGCCTATTATACATTAATTACAGGACAAGTAAAACTTTCATGCGGACGTAATTTATTATCAAACCATGCCGAAATGAGTGAACATACGTACCGTACCGCATTGTTCGATTAATCTCGCGCGCGTATGTTATGCATTAGATCTTAAGTACTGCTTAGTAAGCTGAACAAGCCTTACCAAGTAGACCAAATGCTGGTACTAGCCTGGGGAATGTATCCCTCTCCCACATTGTCTTCCAGGTGAACCTAGTTTGAGTCGGTCTATGCTGTGGTTTTTCAGACGTCTCTTGTTCCTCATCATCTCCCTCCTCTTCTATCGCTCCATTATTACTGCTGCCTTTGTTAGCAAGCAAACATAAGTAAGCTAGGTCTCTCGCAGCACAGCGTTAATACTCAAGTAATCAAATGAATAGCACATTGCTATCATACAGTTTTAATTTCATAAAGCATATCATTTGTGCTTACTGTACAAATATAGTAATGCGTGAATGCATGCAAAAACGAGAGACCCTAGCTGTGCAATTATATTAACTGAAAGTTATAGTGATAAAGAAGACAATATAAACTTGTAAAACAGAATGAGAATTCTACTCTAACACATCATATTTTGATACTTCAACTCCCGTCACCATCTGATACAAATGAAAAACATGATGTACGTGTCATGATCTCTTACACATAGTATTTTACATGCAAGGTTGGTTACGAGTTTTAATTTTTATATTAAATACTCGTGAACCAGTCAACCAAGTCATAACAATTTGCAGCCAGTACCCGATCCAGTTTCTTGCTATCATCTAATGATTCGCATAATTTACTGAGCCATTTACCAATAATGCCAAAAGCTGAGACTACTCTTGCAACTCCACTGACGTTGCTACGCTGGCCTGCGCGGTTACGGTTTCCCATGTCTATCATGTTTACAAGGTCTTTAATCTCATCCTGAGTATATTCAGTCTTGTCATCAACGACTATCAATTCTCTTGGCTCCATCCGGTCAATCTTCAGTACACGAAAACGAGTTTGAGTATTGTTTGAACCCATCAGGTAAAATCTCTAATAAAATATAAATAATAATATAGAAGAATATAGGACATATTCAGTTAACAGTACAATATCAGTGACATTGTAGGTTACTGAGCAACTTACAGATTTTGTTTCATATAGAGCTATTTTTTGAATTGATGATATAATTGGGTGAAATATTATACTTTGTCTCGGTGGTTCTTTCATTTTTTATTATATTATGCGAAAAATTCATGTGAAATTATAATACAATTCAGAACACTTGATCACTTGACAGCTACTATCCGCTACAATCCGCTACTACTCTGATAGTCTGGTTTATAACAGTTTATAACTTAGACAACAGATGGCTCGAGGCGCTTCGAAAACCCGAAAATAGCCAAAAGTCAAATACCCCGTTTTATCACATTTTAAATCATTGCCGATAAATATAGATATTAAGCTACTTCTAAGCTATTTTATAAATATGCAACCTATTTCAGCATTATAACAGGATTTTAAAATATTGAAAAGAACTCATACTTCAGTTATTATTTAGTTTCCAGTTGTAACATGTTTAAAAATGCTATATAATGGAAATATATTAAAAAATTGTTTAGATTCCATCAAGTAGGAATAGCTGGGAGGATGTTTTATGATAAAAAAAAACAAATGTTTACAAATAACTTTTATGATCATCATCTCAGATGCTCGTACATTGTAAATGTATATCTACACATGACTCCGTATTGTTTCTAAATATTTAAATCACTTTTCCCACTTAATACCATTTGCTTCCTTATAGACAAACTCAGCAAACTGGGCAAAACCAACAGCAATTAACGCAAATGTAACACCAACTATTATTTTGTCCACTGGTCCTCCTTTAAGGTATACAGGAATGCCGTTGGGTTCCTGAAACATCAAATAATTATCATATTATGATATATTAATTCATTAAACAAAACCTTTATTGATTTATTCACCTGGAACTTCTTGTATTTAACAAGAAGTTTTGGATCCACTTTCGAGAAGCGGGCAACACCGACCGATGGTCCAACCTTTACAGGTTTTGTCAAGATCGTGTCCCACAGCATCTTTGGTGGTTCTGCTTTTTCCAGTGGATGCGGTGCCTAGAAAAAAGAATCATAGCTCAAAGATATCAAATAAATTGATTCAAAAGCTCCTTAATAAATTCTTCAGTCTCTTGTAAAAAAAACAACCATTCAAAATTATAAATAGTATATTAGACACGATAGGTTTGCAATATAATTAAGAGAATTCTTTCAATCGCCAATATAAATCTATACTTGCTCACGACCCTGTTACATGAGCAGGGCGTTCCAATTATAGGTTAAATTGCTGAATTTTTTAACTGTTTTATAAAATGTGAAAGCACTGAAACTTGAAAATATCATGTATTCGTGTAAGTAAAAAAATTTTTTATTTACATTATACAATAAAATTAGTATCTAGTGCTGAAAAGATGTCGTAACGCATTTCGGGAAAATGGAGACTATCGTCTGCTTCGTAGGGGCCCACATCCGACTGTACCCTCATATGAAAATTAGATATATCGAGAAATCGCATAACAATCGGATAAATTTGACACCACACTCGGAATATTATTTGAGCATTTACAAAATCTACTCACAAGTGGATAAAGTGGTTGCAGATGGCTGGTTTGCTTTAGACGACCAGTGAATTGATTGAACTGGTGAAATGGCATCCTTGCAACTGCGCACTCTACAACAAGAAACCACGAAAAGCGCAGACGATTCTAGATAGGTTACGAGAGAAGAACTCTACTACCGACAGAGATGAGCAGGGAGATGCACAACGCTACGGTTTCAGGCGATACCAAAATCATGGAGTACAATCGTAGCGGCGAGTTCAGTATCTGGCGGGCAGAGGTTCTCCGCAACTTATCGCTGGTTCCCAGAGAAACCCTTAAAACCCTCCATAAAAGGATAAAGCCAGAAAGGAATAAGAAGAAGGAGGAAGAGAAAAAAAGAATTAAAATATTAGCTGCACCGAAATATTGAAAATTCGAAAAAGTGAATAAAGCTTTCCAAATACTGTGAAATATTATTGGATCTTGATTTACTTTCAAACTTTATTCAAAATATAATATTCAGGCTAAATCACAATCTCGCAGAATATACGGAGTAGATAAAAATTGATGGCGCCACTTATCTCGCCCAGGAGGTGCTGCCCCCTTATCGGCGAAAAAGCAAACTAATTCGAATTCTTTAATAAAAATTGACCCACTGAAGTTTCGACGTTGCAATTTCGGAATTATTTGATCAGAGAAAGTTCATTTTTGGAAAACTTCCAGTACTTCTAAATATGCTTGGCCAGAATTCCCGATTTCTAGATGTTAATATTTTACTTCATTGATTAAATTAATTATTTTAATGTTCCAAACACCTAATTTATTAATATTTGAATTTGGACGTAATTCATTTTCGATATTCTACAATTCCAATTCAATTTTTATCTACTCCGCATATTCTGCAAGATTGTGATTTAGCCTCAATATTATATCAAGCTACACGTTCATAATCACGTTCAGTTCGGTTACGGCGGAACATGCATTGTCGACAGAGGCGATGATCACAAAATCCTACTAATCTCCCTGCTCATCTCTGCTACCAAAAGCAGAACTTTCTTAACAATTATCAATAATGTAGTTGACGACAAATTTCTAAGACTGCCTTACCGACCCAGCAATTTAGTTACCATTCGAGCAAAGATCTGTACTATTACCTACCTGAGCACAACAATGCAAAATACATTGTTTAAACAGCTTCTTCGTTTTATTAAAAAGGATAATACACAATATAAACATTTGTATAAAATTGTTTAGTGATTAATTTATTAACAACAATAAATTTATTACTTTCGTTGTCTTCAATTTCGACAGGACGTACCTCTAATAGGTCTGCAATCGACCATCCATCCTAGCAACAATAAAAACAATCTTTCTCCAAGGAGCAACGTGCGTTATTTCCTTGGATCGATAAATTTCGATTATCTTGAGGCCGACGCTCAGCAGAAATGGCGACGACCACACAACTGCTTCGTGTGTTGACATTGAATCGCTCGTGGAAGCGCTTTTCTACCTCGGTACTATCAACGTAGCGAATAAAACCGTCGCCAGCAGGTGAAGAATGTGAGCTAGAAAATGTCCTACAATAATCATCTCAACCCGAAAAAGGACACTTGAAGAAAGTTGATGCAGGAAAGTTAAAATACGACATTAATCAAAGAGCAACAAGACCAAGAATAACCAAATAGAAAGTGCAAAATGGCTACGGAAGAAACAAAAGAGACACCAGGAAACACGGAAGAGGATCTGAAAATCTTCGAAACTCTGTGCATTTCATCATCGCATCAGGTTTAACAATAATTACGTTAATGCAACCATTCAATCCTTCACTGTTGGTACACCTGATTACTTTGCACCAATCAAATGACACCTGATGCCATAAGTCACGTGTATACCATACGCACGCTAAAGAAGCACAAATGTAGGCGAATTTAGTCGAATCAAATGAAAATAAAATTTCACTCTCGCCTTCAACACTTTACTCCATTGTCTATTACATATACTAATTACATATACGTAATTGCTTCAAGTTTTTCATATTCCAAAAATACGTACTTTCCCTTCGTTATATCCTTGCTGCAGATTGCCTTGAAGCAAATATTATTGACCTGTAGAAGAATAAGAGTGGGTTGCCATAGCGTTGCACAGAATCGATTTCACCTGTTTTCCGTATCTATCGTGTTCACCAGCAATGCACGACGGTACCGATAACAAAGGGTCTCGTCCTGTAACAGATTAAATATATTTTTAACATAGTCTATGAGCCACGAGTAATCTAATAATTATCATGAGATCAAGGACCACGGATGTCAAAAATTCTATAGAGAACATCTTGTATCTATTAAAATTAAATATTCAATAAAAAAAAAAACCGCATCCATCATCGATCACATAATTTTGAGTGCTGAATCTGCAGCCATTCGAATAAATAATATTTCGGAGAAAAAGCTTAAAATTGATTTCCAATATACTCATAATATTTGAAACACCAGGTACCTGCTCCTTCCTGGTTCCTGGATACGAATGTCCATGATAACCAGTACTTATTTATAGTAACAGCTACCCCCTTTGCACCCTTCTTATTGTATAGTAACTCGCAGGAGTCTCTCCGTGCATAGCACCATTCGAGTCACGTAAGCTTCATCTTCTTGTGAACTGAGCTTTACCTACTTATCTTGTATTCAAGCAACAACCGCCAATTCGTGCAGATCGCTTTTATTCGCAAAGCTAGAAGCCTCGCGTATATGCCAGGATGATAACGGCAAGGCAAGGCTATATATATATATATATATACAGACACATATATATTTTAATATTTAATACGCCTACAGGAATCATGATAACACATTTCACTATAGCAGATAAGCCCTATCTATTTTGATAACAGGGATGAAAATTTTGGGTGTATTTCACGTGAAAGATAAAAAACAAATTAGTTTAAAAAGTTTTTATGGTGAAAACCTAACTTGTACTTTATAATCAGAATTCATGGGGTTCGTGTCTTGGGGTTGCTGGTGAATTTAAATAAAATCAAATACCATAGAGTGTGCTTTCGTGATAAATTATAACAGTGGGAAATAATGTTAGGGGAAATTCTGTCGAATTCATAAAAAATTAAATTTCGTTTCAAAAAAAGATTTTTCTTTTCTTCTATAGTGAAATATATTATCATCGTACCAGAACGTCAATTTGTGCGACCAATTTGTGTTATCGAGTGACCATATATAGTACGTGCCATTTTGAAAATAGATTAACGTATCCAAGAGCTTAACAAGATCTACGAGTAGGGTGAAAAATCGTGGGGATTTTCAAAAGCATGAAGATCACCATGAGATTTTGTGTTCTCAGGTAGAGAAATAAGGTCGAAGGTCATGACCGTGTAGATGTCAAAGGTCTTTCCCTATTTCTGGAATCTATCGATAATTATCGATTTATGCTTTTAAATCTGTATTTTTTGTTCTGTAGTAAAATGATCTGTGATATATCACGTAGCTTTGTGTAGGTAAGTAAAAACGCTAACTCTTGTAACTGTACTTTTCTCAAGTCTTCTCATAATTCTTATGTCCATCACACAGATCGATCCGGAAGACGCGATGACACATGACGTAACCACCACTCTTAGAAGCGAATTGGCGGCACTAGAATATAAACGCGATCGGCTTATGACAGAGGTAAAATCTTATGAAGTTTGATCTAAATAATTTTAAATTTACTTACCATTATAGTATATAGCTTCAGGAAATGAAGAGCACTGTCAGGTCACGCGATCAGAGGGTCGTGGAGCTCCAGGTCGAAGCAGATCAACTGAAGGAACAAGCAGCAAGACAGAATTCAGTAATCTCCAGTTTGAAAAAGAGAATACAGGTCCGTGGAGTTATTGAATAATTTTAACGAGCATAAAACGATTTGTTATCTAGTAAGTTGTTTTCAGGAATTGGAAGACAGAGAAAGAAACCTCTACGCTAATCAAGGACGCAATGAAATCACTATACAGGGTCTTCAAAGAGAGGTTAAGTATCACGAGGACAAACTCAGGGAATACGACAAGAAAATTCGACAGCTGGAACACAACATAGCCGAGGAAATTCAACTGAAGGAACGTGCACGTCTCAATCTTCAGGTTATACAATTTAACAATAACAAAATCTGTACTCACACGTTGTCGGGATTCTGGCTGTCACGCGTACTCTAACCTCTTATCCAGGACTTTGTACGAAGATTGGCGCACGCTCTGAATGTGGAATATACCGACAGCAGTCATCACAGTCCGGACGTGGTGATTCACAAAGCCGAGGAACTTGTTCAGGAAGTCAATCGTTTACGCAGCAAGTCTACAAACGTAGAGACGCACTTGGCGAACATGGAAGTGGATTTTAGAAATTGTCGAGACGCACTGGACAGAGTAACCGTCGAAAAGGAACAGCTGCAACGGCAAGTCAACGCGCAGTTGGTAGACCTGGATAGACTGCGTCAGGTAGGATTTAAAAAGTCCCTAGATCCCGCGTGCTGCTTCGTGTTTTCATTTATTTGACACTGCAGGAAAAGGAATGCTTGGAGATGCAATACCGCGTCGCTGAGAGGGACTTGAATGAACTTAGAGACAAGCTGGTGAATGCTAACAGAAGCATCACTAGCGCCACTGGAAATATATCAAGTCAGGAAGCTTTGATTTGTCAGTTAAGAGGTTGGAATCTGGGAATTTTTTCTTTGATATATTGTAAATAGAATTGTGTCTCATTAATATGAATTCGTACAGAGGATTTAAAGGCTCGCGAGGAAAAGGGTCAAAGGCTTCAAAATGACTTTCGGCATTTTTTGGAATCTCTAGCTATCCTCTTGAGCAATCCTAACAGATTCGTCGAATCCAATGAAAACGCCATCAAGGATCGTATTCGTGAGATACTCGCAGATAACAAGGATCAAATACTGGTGAGATGAATTTATCTAGATAACAAGATAACGATGATATCGAGTACCTACCAATGAATTATTCCCCAGAAAATTCAAAGTCTAAAAGAGAAATTAAATCTCGCTACGGAGTCTGCAAATCGTCAAACGGAATTGGCTGAGACGACGATGATGAAGACACGATCACTGGAGGAAGATCGTGCGGCTCTCGAAGCAAAACTTCGCAAATTGGAAGCTGAACTTACGACCTGCGAACTGTCGAAGGAATCTTTGCGCAGAGATAAGCAGACGGTAACAATAGAATTTTGTATCCCGTTTTAAATAAATCTTTTTTTTTCTGACTGAGCATCAATAATTCCTATTAAATTTCACAGTTCATGGCCTTTCTGGAACGACTTGGCAAAGCAATGCAAATGGATGAAATATCTCAAGAAGTTGGAATCGACCTCCAAACTGAATCTCTTCTGATGCGAGCCGAGCAGCTAGCTAGATTGGAAACGGACAAGCTCGTCGACAAGGTGATGAATAAGATAAATTCTCCAGGACAAATAAGTATCTCCCGATGACTCTCTGTATCCGATATTAATCCTTATCTCTGTTGTTGCGCTCGTACACGTAGCTACTGTGCCGCAACTACACAACGTTTCCCAGGATACGACGGGAGCGGTCGTTCCACGAGCTTCCTTACCTGAAAGAAGTAAGACGTAGGCACGTGAATCCTTGGTAGAGCTTAGTCCTTCTTGCGCAGGCTCACGAGAACAAAGCAAATTATTATCCAGATCCTTTCGGCAGGATAACCGAATCGACCTGTGAAAATCCTGGGAGAGCAATGAAAATATCGATCACTTCGTTAAGTCTAAGCTCACGGAAGAACTGTGTCAATTTTTTTTCGCAGACTTCAGTGGTCTATCAGCTGCAAAGACGGGTGAGAACGCTTCGGGAGCAGCTTCAGCGTAGAGACCTTCACCTGGACCTTCTGCGTCGGAAACTCTCCCTCCAGGAAGACAGCGTAAGGATGAAGTCGATGTTACAAACGGAACGCGATGAGGCGAATTTACGGTAGTTAAAGATTTTATCTCGGAGAAAATTATTAAATGAATTTTATATAATTAAGATGGATAAAATTTCACAGGGCGAAGAAGTTGATGAAGCAGGTGGACCGATTGCAAGCTCAGCTGACCGAGGAAAAAGCGAGGAATCGTGAACTCAGTTCGCAGCTTACGGAAGCCGCGGATTACAAGGTAGTCAGATAATGAAAGATCATCCGGATAATGATATCCGTTTACGATCCACGAATGATCTTCCTTAGATTGCCGCTCTCGAACGGAGCAGAAAGATCGAGGAATTGCAGAAGCGTCTGGTAGAGAGTGAGATGCTGAGGACGCGTTTGAACCGGAAGTTGACGATGCTCAAGGATCAAATAAGAAACACTACAGAAACTGCAGATCAAGAAAGATCAATTAACGATCACTCTCTTCAGTTATTAAGAGACGAATTGGCACAGGTTAAGCAAAATCTGGCTGATGTCACAAGACGAGAGTCACAGGTGAATTTTTCCTAATCATTTTGATTATCCTTAAAAAAAAAAAAGAGTCGACAGTTACCGCACCCAGGTATTCGATGATCTTGCATAATTGGCGAATCCTGAATCCAAGCGGCGTCGCGATTCTTCATACGCAATCGCATTTGCAGCAATTTCAACTCGGTCGTCCAACTGCTTAATTATGAAACGAGGACAAGAGTCAGATGTAACGAGGGGAGAGGATTGAAGCAGCGAACGTTTGATTCCTTAGAAATTCATGAACGATGGATCGCAAATCCTTCGCAATTTCAAGAATCCTTAATGCGAAACTGTCGTGACGCGACGGCAGGACCGCGAATAGCACGTGTCCACATTGCACATGCGCCTTTAGTCTTTGCATACACAGTTAGCTTTAGGTACCGACCTGTCTGGATGATACAATACCCAACGATCAAATTATTCTGACCGCGTTCACCGTTCGCCAAAGTTACATGGAAACATTAGCGAATTGTTTTCATCGAGCGACGCGTGCCAGGATTTCATGAGCGAATTGCAAATCGGTCGCGATCCCCTTGCATAAGATTTAAAAGTCCGATCGAACGATCAAATAACAGAAGGATAAGGATCAGCTGGGTCGAGTCAAAAAGAAAATGTGATAAATTTTAATTCTAAATTTATTTCCAGCTCCAAAGCTTCCGCGTGTCCGTTGCGAAGCTGTTATCAGAGCCAATTTGCTCGCCTGATTACGAGATTATATCTCGTCTTCAAAAAATGGTGGCTGCGCACAGAGACTTTACGATGCTGTCACGCAGATACGACGAGCCGCTTGAGACAAGTCCTTCGAGATGCACCAGGTAATTTTTATTTTTTGTAAGGGCCGTGAAAAAATTTTAGATTTATTTTAAATTTATTCTTTCGCACGTTTCACAGTATCCACCCGTTACATCCTGTACATCCACCGAGATCTCCTGGCTCTCGATGCACTAGGTACGACGATAGCGGTTTTATCGATCCTCCAGATCTTCATGATATTGATGACGACTATGGGAAACGTCCGATTCGTAGCAGCTTACTTCCATGACGTAGAGCAAGATTTTAATGATAGACCCCAAATGGCTGAGATTCCTTAATGGTCCATGCATGATGGCTCCAGGCCAATCCCGGGTCTTCCCGTTTTCTCCTTGTAAAGTGTTCGTTTATAAGAGGTAAACGAGCATCTTCTACCGGAGGCAAAGTGTTCAGCGTTGTTAATAAAATAATGCTTGCTACGTGATGTAAATAATAATATTATTTATCGAGCACCCGGTAGAAACTCTCAACATGACATTTCAACGCTTGGGTATGATTTATCATACGATATCTGTTACTGCACGGATGATGTCTATTTGTCTTCTGAACAAGTATTTCCTACCGGAACCGGATGGAGGTCGTTTCAATTTATAGGACAGGTAACTATTTTTGGCATTTTTTCCCTAGAATAGCATATACAAGAAAGTTTACTCAATGAAAGCTTTCTTATCACGATCTATAGATATGGGTCTTTATCAACATGTCCTGCAGGTTCATTACTCTCGATGTACTACCTGGTCCCATTTTCCCACTTCCTTGCAATTATTCAGAGCCCCACTTCCGGTGACACGGTTCCAATTTCAATGAGCATCGACAGTACCAAAAAAGAATTGGTAACTGGACATAACGGCACATTGTCAGATGCTGATTGATGTGCGTACGTACATAGTATATATATATATATATATATTATCCTATGTAATGACGTCAATACTGATTTTCTTACCCTTTTATCTGAACCCGGTACATACTCACAATTGATTATAGAAATTCTTTATCGATCTTCCTCCCCCATAGATTTATCCAATATCGAATCGATCGCGCATATCGAGAACAATGACGCCCCGGTTTACGAGGTCAGTATCGTGAGTATCCCTTCGCGAATTTTAACCTTCCTATCCTTCTTACATCACAGCATCCCACTGGAGTCAAGAATACGTAGGCGGCGATACCTTCTCGAGTGGAACAACCGCATTCCAGGATGCAGACGGCGAAGCCATCCACGAGACGCGAAGGATCGGAGAACGCGAGAGGCTGAGTAAGGCAAAAGGAGTGAGTGAGAAGCAACGAGTGAAAGGAAAGACAAGGAAGGGAGAGAGAAAAAGAAAGCAAAAAGTAAATCCCTTCGGGACTCAAAGGGACTCCGGTAGTATCGGACGATCATGAATGCTGCGCGTATCCAAATTTTCACGAGGAGAATATTTAAAGAAAAAATTCTATTCCCCCTGTACAATTAAGCATTCAGGTATCGGTAAGTAGCTGGAGAAAAAATTCTTTTGAAACTTTATCCTAACCATTCACCCAGCACGCTGTCCGTGAAAGTAAATGACAACATGGCTTCTTCCCTTTGTCCATAGAATGTAAACTGAACTGCTGCAGGACCTGCGATCGATACCCAGAATTTACCTTATCTCAACTGACAGACCGGTTACGGTCTTCTGCTCGTGCAGTATCTCGGCGTATTATCGATCGAATGGAGACGTCAAACAACTACTTCGTAAAAGCTACTTCGTACTGGCCATTCTACTATTCAGGACGGTCTGCAGCGACGCAAGTGAACGAGAGAGATTGCCGATCCGCTTTACGTCACTCCATCCCTATGGACGGATGAACGTGTCTGTTCAAACCTACAGGACCTCTATTTGCACAAGTCAAACGAATCCTCTCAGTAAACCTTATGCTTGGTCGTACGTCATCTACGGGGATTAGGTGCTCCTTTGATGCTTTTGAACGGCAGCAAATCCGTTTACTGTGTGTACCTAATACAGGTGTATAATATACTACATAGAATTTGCTATCTGTATCGGCGTCACTTAAGATGACCATCGCTTTGAGAATTGAGAGCAGTTTTGGATACGTATAAAAAGTAGCGCAAAAGACACAGATCCTTTGAGAGATTCATCTAGGAATTTATTCGACCGTATTTTAAGAGCGAATAATAATAAGATGGCTATAGCGGAGTGCTTAAGAGTGGTCGGTGGGTCGCGACGTTATTCGCCAGGTCGACGAAGGAAGTGGTGCGGTAATGGCGAGGGGGCGCGAGAAAGGCAGAAATAAGAGAAAACGAAAGGAGCCCACTCTGTAGGGACGAGCGGGTACGAAATAAAACGATCTCGAGAACCAAGGCCTCTGAGGTTTATGGCGCTGGCTCCGTAGTCGTCTGGAGTCTGGAAGGAAGGTGGACTTTTGTAAGGTACTCGCTGTGGAGAAGGTGGGGTAAACCAGGATCGGATCTTGTTAGCCCTGAACTTGGCCGCGAGAGGAGCTCGGACCTGGGTACTCTGGAAGTCTGAATGTAGGCGCGTCACGCTCGCTCTTCTTATACGCCTCAGGCACGGGTCTATTATACGCACGATTTCGAAAGGAAGGACTCCTTCGCAAACGATTACATCCAACCCCGTGCAAATTGTTAGGCAAAATGGATTTTTGGGTTAAAACAAAAACGAATATCGTACACTGAGATAAAATTCTCACGGTTCCATCTTGTGTCCAGTATATAGAAAAATCTAAAAATTTTAACAACTAGATTTTCAATAATTGATAATCTCTTATTTCTTATCGTCGATACTAATGAGTAGAAAAAAAAATGGCGGCAGACTATTTTAAAGAAAATTTATATTTTTCTTCAATATAATTATACCGGGTATACACATTTGTTTTGCTTCGCCGATTACGTGTATTACTTTGTTCGTGACGTATCGAAAATACTTATACATACGAGATACGTATCACTGACACATATTGTATATCGAACGAGTGGGCAGACGATATTTCCGTTGCCAATAAATTCCGCTTTCTTCACGGTGGCGCTGGAGGCACAAGTATTAGATTTCTTGATCTGCGCGCTGAATCGTACAGAAACGTCACTGGAGAAAGGATCTGCTACGTGTACTTGACCTATTAGCAAATTCTATCTATTTCGACTGTCGTGCGTTAAAGAAAAATTTGCCCATAGCCTTGAAGTCTGCCATGATAAATACCTATATATATGTATACACTAGCTATCAATCATCTAATAGAATGAGCGGAGCATCTGATTGACTTTGGAAAAAAAAAACGTCAAACTGAGTCATTAGCAAGCGAGAGGAATAATTAAGTCAGCCACGTACATATATGATAAAAAAAATCTTTCCAGCCATTAACTTCGATTGCTGACATTATAGTTATCGTATACGTATAAACAGTAGCGTCGGACTCATTCACTACCAAACGGAGCGCATCGACGAAATCAGGAAACTCCCCCTGTGTTTGGGATTGAAAAATTGCTGTATCTCTCGAAGCGACTGAAGAAATGAAAGAAGCTGGATACTTGGAAAAAAGATCAACGAAAATAGTGAAACGAGTGTGGGTAGAAAGTAAAGAAAAAAAAAAAGAAAAAGTAAAATATCGCAATACTCAAGAGAATCATTCGGCTGATAGAAACGCATAAAAAAGTGACTTCTACACAATACAAAATACTTCCCATCTTCTACACGAATCTCGAGGTCGTATATAACCTGGCGATTGTCAGACCCTGAAAGTAATCATCTACTTGCTCGTTAAACGTTCCGTCGTTCCTGTCCTGAGAATTAGGAGAGGGTTACGCAAAGGAGATTCAGCGTGAGGTCGAGGTCGATACGAAACGCTTGGATAATTCCGAGCGAATGTCCCAGAGGAGGAATAAGAGGAACAGAAAAAAAAAAATGAAGAAATAGGGTGGGGGGGGGGGAAATCTGTGACTCCCATAAAGACAATAGAAAACAGATGGACTGGCGTGTATTGGAATTTAGTATGTCATCTATACATATATATTATATTAAATCACGCTATAGCATACACGGCTTAACGTTAGGTATACAGAATAAATTTTGGCCAGGGGCGTATTTCGTATATCGAAACACGTGTGCCTCTTGGGTATAGACACACCTGTGGGCCCCCCTTTAAGGAGACCCACGAATAAGAAAAAAGATGCCCGGAGCAACAATGAAGTCGGCTTTCTCTGACGACGCGTGAAACCCCGTTGGCTTTCGTCGAGCCGGTGCTTTCTCCGCGAGGGAATCCTGGAGCTTTAAAATTTTATCAGATACGAAGAATCTCGCCGATCTATACGAGTCATCGTTCTCCGCGTGTCTTACGAGGAATACAAATAAAGCGTCAAATAAAAATGGCACGTCGCGTTAAAAACGACTGCGAGACGCTCTTGGATTATTATTCTTTTCTTTTATTCGTTTACTCTTCTACGACCTGTACTTATACATTACACGTGTAACCTGCGCCCCGGGCGACCATTAGTCGAGAAACAGGCAGATTCTCGATACCATTAGAAATTGATTTTAGAAACGATCCAGCACTATGTATATATATATATATATATTATGTACTAGAGCGTTTCAGCGATCGCGGTCCGAAGTGTCACGGTTCCCCGTCTTCTTATCCCAAATGTAATCTACTACAGAGCATTCGATTATTATCCCCGGGGAAATTGCTGTATGTCTCATCGCAAGGAAGTCGTTGAGTTCATGCCGAGCTAAGGTGAAGGTTTCAGCCGTGTAACGTCCATCATGGCAATTACGGTACCGGTGAGGTTAGCCGAAGCTGCAGTGGATGCTGTACATAACCTGTCAAAGGAATAACGTTTTGGAAGGTATTAATATATTATTAATATAAAGACGAAAAAAAAAAGAGAATTAACGATAAAATATATTACCGTTTTCTTTTTTTTTGGAATAAAGAGAGAATAATTAATATCCTTGATTAATTTATTATTGCTAATCCGATCCTGCGAGCAACGAATGCGACCAGTCCTCGTGCTGTATATCGGATGTGCTTTTTATATAAGAGAAAAGATACAACTACAGGTCCGTCAAGACAAATCCAAGATAATGGACGGATAACGAAAGTCTAGGGAAAATTATTCTATGGGCGGTATGAATTATTCAAAAGCTTTGGACGTCTCGTTGCTCATAAATAAATAAGTGTAGATATAGGTATAGTTCTCTGTGTCGTGTTAATCCGTGTAAATATTCTCGTTTATCAAGATCCTCAATTTCTCAAAACTAATCTCACGTCGAGTACCACTTGACGTTGCGATATTTAATCAAGTGAAAATAACAGTGTATCTTTAATGACAACTTCCAAATTTATTATGAAAATCGTATTTTATTTTTCGTGATGATTCAGATTTTTTTCTCTCTGAAACACCCTGTACATACATGTGTCCAAGGATTTATTAACGTTCCCACGTTATTCGGTGTAGGGGGAAACTATGCGCATGCGCACCACGTGACTATTTGAATTTATGCCGCGTCCACGCACCTTGCGCGCCCTTATGCAATTTTGTAGAATTATTCAGCGATTTCTGCCCGTCCTTCGATCAGAGGGCTCGACATCGTCGTACGGTTGATAAAAAACATTTTCATCCATCTTTTTTTTTCTCATTCTTTTTTGGAAACGTTATTCATCCGCGTCCATGGCCTTCGATCGGTCCGCCATTGTTTTCGATTCTGGCCTGTAATTATTTATTTAATAAAAAATTCTTCTTTACACTCTCGTCAGCTTTTCTTTCGTCTTCGATGTACGTTTATTGACACGAGCAACTTTTTTGATTAATTCCTTAACGTACAATGTGTATGCCTATATATATTCGTGTGATCCTGGTTAAAATTCACGGCGCTCCTCTACACTGAAACGTGTTTAAGATCCATTAATTTTTAAGGTCTAGGTTAACGCTGTAAGATATTCGTGGCTTGATTTGCCCGTCGGCGGTCTTTGACACGAGGCTAATATAAAATCTCAATACGTACATCGCTATTACGAAACGCACGTTACTTTCTATGAGATCCGAGTCCTCTGACTTTGAATCCTTTTACCTTACCCCCAGTCGGTAAGGTTCGAAAAAGCGATGACCGTTTCTGCTGGGACTGTGAAAGTTCCTGTGCAGAGTTCAACGAACGAAAAGGAGTCTCCAGGGCGTGGGTCAATGAATTTCTGCAGGAATCGTTGAAAATAAAAAATCTTTACTTACCTGAAATTCTTTTTAATATAATATGTATGCCGACTCAAGTGCGCCGAATATCCTTGCGTGTTTAAAAAATTTGCACGGTTCGTACATTAAATTTTTATTTTAAACTTAAAGTAATTCTACGATTTTTCAAAAAATTTTTATATACAAAATGAAATTCCGAATTTCACGTGACGAAGGGTGCGACACGTTTTCTTAAAGGAATCACCCTGTTAACGAGAAAGACCTTTCCCGTGGCAGCAATAACGAACCCTGGCATAGGTATTCGTGGGTCTTGATGGAATTTAGGCCGCGTGAAAACCAGGCTGAAGCCTACAAAGGAAATTAGTGCGACTATGTTAACATCCATTATGGCAAATGGCTTGAGAAGGTCAGTCTTTTTTTTCTTTTCTTTTTTTTTCATCCTATCCCTGACCATTACTTAGGTACTTACCTAGTACAGCTAACCACCTACCTACCTACCTGTCTGCCTACCAACCGTGTTTCCTTCCTCCGTTACTTCCGGTTAGGTTAGGTATTACACGGAGGAAAGTATTCTTCCCGGCATTCAAGGTATTCCTAGGAATCTTGAGAATCTTATCTAGATATTTACTGGGTAATTCCCCAGGTACGAGACTCAGTGATAAAAGCGTCGGAGGACATTAATTAAATAACATAACTCTGCACAGTCAGACGGGCAATGTCTGGGCGTTTATTACAAAATGCGAAAAAATTACCGAACTCATTTGCATAAGACACGCTTGACAACTTTTACCTGTCAGTCGGTCAGAATTTTTTTATCTAGGTTAATGTCATTCTAGATTCTCTTCGTTCTTTGCCTCCTCTCGACTGCAATCATGAATGAAGCATAAGGCTTCTTTTTTTTTATCTAACAAGACAGTCTTCAATTGCAGTTAACATCAACACAGGACGCCCATTCTCGTTAGAACCGAAACTCGTCCAACGTCACCAAAATAAAGGCTGGTTCAAAGGAAAATGCTAAAGGCGGAAGGGAATACGTTGTACGTAATTACTTTGGAGCTAGAAGAGAGAGGGTAAACCACCAGTACGATTCGCTCTATAGTTCTTCAGGATTGGACAGTGTGAACTGGGCTTAAGTGCGACAGTGCTAACATCGCCCACAGCAAAAGTCAAGGATGTTTCTCACACGTAGATAGAAAAGTTCAGAAAGTGCAAAATGCAAATTTCATCCTTTACACACACGACCCTGTCAGCCTCTATGCTTTTACTATTCAAAAAAAAAAAGAACCTCAGAATTTGCATTTAACTTTGTCCCAGCCAACGTTACCGTGCGACGTGTACGCCTGAAAGCACGAAGAACAATGTAAATTTGAATTTTGATAATTTAAAAATGATACTTTTTAATTGTCCCAGAGAGCCGTTTCGCAGCTTCCCTTGGAGCAGGCAAGGTAACGGTAAAAAGTCTTCCAGGTGGTAATCGAATTGAGAAATTCGAAAGCGCTCGTCACCATGAATTATTATCTGACATCACTCACCATTAGACGCTTTACTGTGAATCCACCTTTACACGTACGATACGTAACTATAAAATATATCGAGAGAGTCGCTCGTGCAATTACGGCACTAATTCGTCATCGTTCCTTTCTTATTCCTATTGGTCGACATTCCATGAGTTATGTCTGCTCATAGCTAATTTCATTGTAGAAGCCACCGCCGTGCACTCTGCACAGAGAAAACCGTGAACCTCCTGTCGACTTGAGATCACCGGTAGAAGGTTAAGTGCGGCTTTCGAGTAAGGAAGAAAATTATGCACGGTGCATGGCTAAGTGCAGACTACGTACACATGTGTGGACGTATGTAGAAATGCAAGCAAAACGTAAGAACAGAAGATCTCGCTCGAAGCTGACTTTCGCAATTGCTGCTATCGGGTTCCACGTGCAGCAACTGAACTTCCCATGGAAATCCGGAAAAACAATGCTCCCCGGTACATTTCCCATAATTATCTAGGACGCTTATCTTCCAATTAAAAGAACCGGGTGATTAATCACAATTAAATATCACGTTCCCAGGGAGAGTATAAAATAATCAGCAAGAAGTAATTAATACGTAGGTACTCGGGTACTGGTTGGTGGAATTTTTAAATTATCCTTTGAGGTTACCGAGCACTTTGACAATGACTTGGGGAAAATATTTCTCTTAGTCACCATGGGTTATGCGAATAATGTGTCGAAATGGGGAAACAAAAATTTATATAATTGAAGGCCACGTCGACCTCAGCAACCCGCATATGGTCACTATAAATTATTATAATACTGCTTATCGCGAGCAGTGTCACGTCTCTTTGACGGCCGACGGCTGTTGTTTCAGTTTTAGTATGATGGAGGCTCGAGCATAGTTTATTCCTGTATATCGTAGTTGGTGGTACTTGCAGTACTCGTGCACAGTATACCTGTAGTTATATGTAACTACGTGGAAGAGTCACCGTGAGAAATGAGACACGAGCCTTGACCCAAAAAGTCTTTAGTCATCACTGGTTACCATTATCAGCGTAGAGAAACTTTGCGATAACCCAGAAATAGTCATGGGCAGGTCGATCATCGTAAAATAATCAAAGTACCGTATCAGTTACCGATTAGAATGTTCATTGATTACACAAGGCGGCTATCGATGATTCTCGTGAATGATAAAGAGAAACAAATTTCTGAAAAGTCTGGACCACGTATTTCCCATTATTCGAGATACAGATAATAAGATAATCGAGATAACCCCTTTTTTTCTTACAAGATACCCTTACTTTTTATTTTTACCTCTTTAGGAAAAATCCATAGGGCACAAGGTGTGTATCCATGATTCCGATCAGCGGCACTTCCTGCTCCAGGTGATAATTAAGGAGGATGACGTTGTCGAGATGATATCGGAGTGAAGACTCATTGTTGTTCTCGACTCGATCAAGATCGGCGAATGAACCAGAAGAGACACGAAGATCATGTAACGGACCACTTAGGAACAGTTTCGTCCTTATCATGATGATATTAAAATATCAATAAATCGATGTCTTTCGAAGAATTTGGTCCCAGGATCCTCATGAAAATCGACTGAAGCCACGCAGCATCCAGAGGAACGGATTCTTTGAATCACCGGAACAAATAAGTAGTCTACATTGTCTCATCAGGTCCAAGAGACCTAGTGGCAAGAGCGTGGCGATGATTTGGGTCAGAGATAAGAGCTCAATGAAGTGTAGTGAGTAACAGGTTTTTGTATTAGCTCCGTGTCCTATACGCTATCCAAGACCAAGTCAGGTAGTTGTTACAGGTAGCGGATGATAGCACAGGTGAAAAGACGTCGAGGAGTAACGATCCTGAGTAACATCACCCGGTAGGTATCTAGCCAGGAAGCAATTGATTCGACCTTAGAAGAGGATTCCTTAAGCCTCTTTTCGTTATTTACAACGACGCGTCGCGTTCCCATTTGCGCGTTGCTTTGACAATCTGATGAAAGTATGCAGAACCCCATACGGGTTCCTGCGCGCGGTCTACCCAGAAGGCCTAGGTCTAAGGAACCTGCTGGTGGGTACGGGATGCTCAGGAGAAGGGTGGGACACAGTCAGCCAGGTCCGTGAGACGGTGCCGTGAATCGTATGGATGCGAAGGATACATGGAAGCGCATAGTTCAGCCATTTACCGACGTTACATACCTAGGTGCAAGTTTGCTATACCCACCTCAGCCGATCCATCCTTTGTGGATGGTACTTGGCACATTCCAGCAGCATCAGCAACGACGCCGCCTATACAGGTCGTTTCATTCTGATCGCTAGGATTTATGGGGGTAAGAGTACTCAGAGTCAACGACATGGTACCGTCCTTACGTCATTATTATTCCTGATGTCGAGTGTGGGAAGGGAATACCATCACGTAGCGAGGTGCTAGGTACAATAAAGTAACAATAATGGCGGTCCCTTCCTCTTGACTCCGGATTCTCTCATTATCACGGATCTTCTCACAGAAGACCCAAGACAGAGGTACGTGCAGCAGTCGAGTCTTCTGGTACCTTGTAGGACCTAACGTTATGGCTACTAGAATCAGTTGTTCTATGGCCATGTGAAATTCCATGGTACGTTCACCGTATAGTACGTTCGTATTAATACAGCGAGAATCCAATTTGACATTTTTAAAATCCCAGGAAACTCAGTCAAAGTTCAGAAACTATTTCTATGCCTTGACCTCATCCGGTAACCTTGCCAAGCTACCAGTTACCCGGGACTAGTCGTTCTCTCACGACCCCTGATGACCCCCTGACGTCCTGGAAAAATAACGCCAGGAACGGAACGCGTTCCTGCCGACGGAAGGTGGAGTATTTGGCTAGATAAGAAAACTTGCTGGGGGAGCAAAGTTCTTGATGGATACGAGGGGCTTAGCTGGGCTCGCAAGTATACGTGGAGAATTTTCCCAGTCTACGATGACGTTGGCTACGTCTTATTTGGCTCATTAGTAATGAAATCATAAATTTTTTAAATGCTTATCAACATATATGTATAATCGACATATATGTATACAGGTACGCTGTTGCTGGCTTATCGGCAGCGATATTTATTGGTATCATAAAAGGGGCCGTGCTGCACCTTATGACTATGAGGTTGTAATATCCTCTTCAAAATGTCTTTTCGCTCCTTTAGTCTTCATTGGGGAGACCCGTGAGATCTTCCCTCGGAATAATAACCGTAAGTGTTACAATTTTTTTTTTTTCGATTTAACCCCTGGGACTTTGGTTAGTCTTTTCTAGACAGTTGGACACCATAGAATTGTATAGAATGTGTTTGCTCCTGGAAATACTCGAGGCTTAGGGACCTTCTCGGTCGAAACCCTTGTAGAACAGATAAATAAATTCCTGCATGAGAATACGAAGATGTAAATATCTCAAGGGAAAAATGTATGAAACGATAAAGCGAAGGTATTCATATTTCATACAGAGAAAATATCATCATCGTGGAATGAACTGTGAGGAAAGATGGATTTTAAATATTTACATTTTCATGGCGCCGCGACGGTTCTTATACAAAGTCACCCTTTTCCTGCTTATGTCTACTTTTCTTCACACTGATCGCATACTGCTACCTTTTACTTTCTATTTTCGACAATTCTACTTCTCTTAGCTGTCTTATTTTTTTTTTTTTTTTTTTGGTACTCCGACACCGGTATAGACGCCGAGCGTCGCGGCGGTGGATTTATTGGAGCTCCGGATAAATTTACCACGAGACGTTAATCCTCAATGAAGACGAACGATCCTTCGATGGGAAATTACTTGGCTGATTTTTCTTCGACGAGATAATACGAACTTTACTACCTGTCGTTAACCTTGAAATATTAATTATTGAAAAAAAAGACGAGCATCTAAATTTTACACCTATGACAAATATATAGGGATTCGTCATTATAGATATATTTAGAAAATGTGATAAAGATACAAAGTGGAGACGATTATCATTTTTTTTTATTTTTTCAAATATTGCAATGATAATCGTGACAAACATAGCGACAGCCAATTTATTGCACAAGTTGCAATGAGTACTCTTATAACTTTTCGCCGTAAACGAAGGTATTGATCGGTTTTTTGTATCAGTATAATCGCAACTCTTATCTCTGTGATAACCGATGAAAACTGCGATAACGCAATGTCCACTTCCTTTTATGAATCCATAGAGGTGCCAAAGTGCATTCGCAGTCCTCACGGCGTTAGGCCATCATGTCTCCAGAACGCACTTCCGGCATTTTATTACCGATCCTGGTACTTCTCGCAGTGCACCATGGTGAGTATAATGAAGTAAAGTAAATTAAAGAAAAAAAAAAAAAAAATCATTATTTAATAATTCAAACAATTTGACTAGGCCTGGCCCTGCAGTGTTACGTATGCTCATCCTTGGAGAATCCATCCTGTTCATCGAATCTGAAAGATATCGAAAAAGAGACTTGTGGTTCACCGACCATGTCATCCACGGCAAATACGATTACTGCAGACTGGTCCAGTTCCACGCAAACTTCAGTGTCCGCAACATCTTCTACAGAAGCTGGAGGATCATCCAATTCTCAAAGTACAACATTCACTACTGAAAATTCAGCAGGTGTCAGTACCCAGAGTGCTTCCGGTTCTACGGAATCTGATGTGACCACGGATACTGCAGATCACAGCGAATCATCCTCCAGTACTGTTACGGAGAGTTCCAGTACTGTTAAAGAGAATTCCAGTACCATTACGGACAGTCCCAGTACTATTAAAGAGAGTCCCAGTACTATTAAAGAGAGTCCCAGTACTATTAAAGAGAGTCCCACTACTACGGAGAGTTCCGGTTCATCTGGTACCGGAAACAGTTCTACCGAAGATACTGGTACTACTTCCGCCAATACTGCTGCTAATGGCAATACAGAGAACGATAGTTCCAGTACTGGCGTATCAACTGATCCTACTACCATCAATAATTCCTCACGAGAATCAGGTAGACAAGTATAAATTATAAGTAAAAATTTAGACCGCAAAAAGAATCTAATCCTGCTCATACTTTTAGATCTCAATGTTCCTCTGGTACATAACGTAGTTCGAAGGGACATTTCCGGTAAGATAAGTCCCAGGAGTAATACGGATCACGTCTGCTACAAGATAGTCTACACAAGTACGTAGATCGATTGTCTGTAACGTTGAATTTTTGTTTGGTATCCTAATAACCGCTACTCGTTTTCAGAAAGCCAAAAGAGCGTGACTGAAAGAGGATGTTATGCCGGGACGTCATCGACGACCTGTGCTGCGCTGAAAGAGCATATAAGTCCAGAGTCTTGGACCACGTGCACCACGTGCGAAGAAGATGGCTGCAATTCAAGTTCGGGGATTCAGCTGAGCGCGACGACGTTATTAATACTGCTGACGACAACGTTCGTCCTTGTTAGATAACCTATGCGTTATTCGTAACAGGATAAAAAAAATCCTTCGAATATATAGATAAGGGTTATCGTAGAAATACTTTTGCGCCTCGTTATACGCGTATATATTGCAATAGATTGATTTACGGGCACCATTAAATAAATTCTTGAGTCGATTTTTTCTATAAATTTTATTTCATGCTCGTAAAGCTTTTTACCGCGTTTTCATGAAAACCTATTACCGGGCCAGTACGATTGTACACACGTTCACTTTGATTCCATCGACTTGACAGACGTTTTTGAAAATTATTAAATTTGAAAAAAAAAGTCACCGAGCTTATTTTTTTTATTCCGCAGTTCCGTTCAATGTATAGGATTCTTATTTATACGTTAAACGTCGTTACTGGCTTTAAAGGTCGCGTGCGGCTTCCGCAGGCGGAATCGCGTTACAGTTACCGGAATGATACCAGGAGGTTAGGCAGGCGACTGTTAACAGTACAAATTGTTTCCCACGTCAGAATATTTTCCGTTTCTTACCAGTTTCTTAGTGTGTCAGTATACGCCAGTTTGAGAATCTCTGTTCCGCACAATTCTCGTCCTCCTTCCTGACTTCCTTCTTCGCGCAACGTATCGTACCCACGTACATACGTGTACGTAAATACATCGAAAATTGTTTGCGCACGGTCGCACATTCTCCCGTGCAAATATTTACACCGGTAACAGGGCGCGTATCAGCGCGAGGAAAAATACGCAATGATTTTTCATTTTCTTGAACGCAAACGTGAATCATTTTAATCGGCTTTATTATGCAAATTTTCTGTTACTCTTATGCCGATATAACGTCACATACGTCATAGCTTAGAGCTTGTATCTTGGCGATGATCCTGAGGCCGGTCTCGTCAATTACTTCATTATTTTCCATTATGGCTAAAACCACGTGACGTTGTCTCAACGTCTGCCGGTGCAACGTCAATACCATGTGTGTTAATGTTATCAACGATTTCTAATCGCCAGATCGAAACTTTGTGTCCTTCATTTTCTTTTTCTCATCGCATTTAACGTCCTATCGAACTACGATGAACGTCCGTCGGACACTGTCGTAACTTCTGTATGTTTGGTTAATAAATATCGCTACATCAGCGCTCGCGGCGACACTGCGAACTACAACGATATACTTAACAACGCTCGTTCGTGCGCAAGTTACGACTGTCAGATGTTAACGTCAGCTGGATATGACGCCAATGTCAATATGCGTTTTCATGTGGCTATTGCAATATTTGAATCAATATAATTAAAACGGGCGGCATTGATAATACGCCTTTGAACAACGATCGTGTGGCGCAGGCTTAAGCTGTGGTTATCCTCAACCACGTATGCATGCTTCTGGTGGGTATGAGTATTTTCCAACAAACTCATACGTATGAAAGCCGACGTGTAGCGGTTAAACGCTAATTAAATTCTACCTCGTGAAATTTCCTGGATATTCATTCTGGATCGTTGATTGTGGTTTTATGGTCTTATTTCGTTTTTATCGTTATATGTTTTTTCTACTTCTGAACTCCAGGCCGTTATTGTATTTTCGCGTTTTACATGTATATATACATATTGTGAGAGTTTTGACTATAGCGATTAAACCCGCTTTTTCAAATACGCGTTACGTATGCGTAACTATATGGGTATGTAGCGGTGGAAACTCGGTTGAACATTCTAGAGGCGCCATGGCTTCCACGAGCTGTCGAGAGGGTAACGAATTTTATCTGGGGAAACCTCATAAAATGCCAATATTCCTAGCGACCAGAGAGAGAGAGAGAGAGAGAATATGTATCAACTCTTCTGGAAATTCCCATCATCCCTTTACCGGGATGTATATAATATACGTGTTCGGAAAATTCTTTAATCTTCATAAAATTTTGCTCGACATTGAAAATATGTCTTTACGACATGTCTCTGTACGAAGTGACGTTCAGACTGGTAACAGGTGTTTTGAAAAATTTTGAATTAAAATATTCTCTGAGGGGGAGATGGTTGTGTGACAGCCGAATCTTCTCTTGAAAGACACAACCGGATGTTCCCAGGTTATTACAGTAAAAAAAAGTTTTTCACGGGTAAAAAAAAAATGTGAGAAAACCTGAAATATAAATATTTCTCAAGTCCGAAGATTTTTCACGGGCAAACGGTATCTCACGTTATTAGGTACGATTTACCGGTATTACAGTTAGTCCACTCGCACAAGATATGCCTTTTAATTACAAGTAATAATTAAAGGCGTTATTGTTGTCGAGCATCCGGTACCAAGGCATTCACTGACTTGGTTCGCGAGCGTAATCGTGCTTGGGGATATTTATTATCGCCACGGTGTCTGCCTGCTTCTTCATCCTCCTCGTGTGTACGTGACTGTAGGACGAGAGTGTAAAGAAAAATTAAAGCCACGAAGTAATTGGCAATTAAAGAAAAAGAATTTTTTTTCTTTCTTATACTACGTACTTTCCATTTTTAGTCTCTCTCTCTCTTTCTGTTTTACCATAAGACACAAGCGGTAGAAGATTGTACGGCTACTTGTGCGCTGTCCTTAACCTTTGGCAACCCTCCAAGGGTTATTTACGGCATTGGATTGAAGGACTGCACTCCTCTGTACCTAGACGCATGTCTGCCAAGACTCAAATCCCTTCGTTCGGACGATAAGAATTTTTTTTTTTTTTCTTCAGGATTCAATTTCGAGAACGAGCCACAACGAAATCGACTGCTCCTCCGTATCTCAAGGCAGAACAGTTTCTCGCTCGTAAACGCTACCGTGGATTTACTGCTTTAGAGAAGGAGAAGAAAAAAGTATATGCATCGCACGTATATCGCCCAATGCTAAATACAACCCTGCGAAAGGGCGGACGTCCCTACAAGACTTTACGAGCGGCTCTGCTGGATTAGTCGCCACTCACCGAAAACTCCTTTCAACTTTTTTTTTTCCTCTCCTCTTTCTCTCTCTCGCTCTCTAAAAAGTCTTTGACAAAAAAATATTTATAAAAAAAATCCTTTCGCCTCGTCTATATTTTCTTAGCCAATATTGGATGAACTGGTTACCCGTAAGCTCGGTAGCTCTGTAATGGATTTAAAAAAAATAACAGTAAAAAATAGATACAGCGACGCCTGGCGTTGCGAAATTCAACGAAGAACGTTTTAAACCGTTCGTGTTTAACTGTTTTCTCTCTCTCTCTCTCTCTCTCTGTAGTGATCCTCGATCACCCGTCCA
Organism: Calameuta idolon; assembly: GCA_030142285.1. Classification (NCBI taxonomy): domain Eukaryota; kingdom Metazoa; phylum Arthropoda; class Insecta; order Hymenoptera; family Cephidae; genus Calameuta; species Calameuta idolon. The sequence continues at coordinate 245,967 of JARQSV010000694.1, read as the reverse complement.
ATTTCTCACAACGTAAATGCACGTGCTCGAAGCAAGCTGATGTATGAGAATTCGAAAAAAAAAAATGGCGGAGGCGTCCCGCGAGAAGGACGCACAGAAGCGTTGGACGTGAATTACATCGATATAGTATATTCGTCGACGCTGCGCTTCCTTTCCATTAAACTCGACGCTCCGCGTCGCAACGACTTTTTTCGGGCAACGTCGAATTGACGCCGACTCCGAATCGCTTGCCATTTCTCCTTTCTCTCTCGCTCTCTTTCACACTCGCTACTTTTTACTTACCATTCGTCTTTCCAGCTGTCTGTCGCACTCTGCGACAATCCAACGAATAAAATACGATTTGGAGGTTAATTTCCCGTGCGATTCGCTCCGAGCATAATTCTTTTACTTGAGAGCACAGCGAAAAAAATTTCACTCGTTACCTATCGGACACCAATCAATCCAATTCCACTGTAACCAATGAGACGTCACTTTAGAATAGCCAAGAATTCGATCCATCTTACAGTATACGCGTGCACCTGGTAGTTACGCAAAATGACTCTGCATTCCGTATAGGAAATCATTCATGATAAATATAACGATACTGTATCTAATAGTAACTCACTGCCAGACCTAACGGTCTCCCATCTTTATCATTTATCCAGTTTGTATACACCGAACACATCCCATAGGTTATGTACACTTTCATCAACAACGACTATACTGTACAAAGTCCCATTTACCAGGTATGCAGCATCGTAGACTCATAAAGAAACTATAGTTTAATGTAGACTAAAAGGAGCAACAAATTACCTCAAAAATACCTTTCAGTATCGAGCCTATATTTTCCAACCGTAAGTCTATACACGCGCGCGTTTTCATACTGGCGACAGTTCGTCCAAACCTTGCTTCCAGGTATCAAACCCGGCTTATTCCCTATAGTACATACCACTGTACAGTATATGTTCGTAGTACCCAATAGTTTACACAGCATAGTACGCATCAACGTGGAACCTTTGTAAACGTATATTGTATGTACATACATACTGTATATATACTGTGTTGCCGTAACTGCTCTCTGTGATACGCAGTGTAACATTTGTGTTAGTTGGTAATAATACATGTAGATGTGTAGCGCTTTGAAGCAAGCGCGGGCGAGCAAGCGACCAGGTCGAGTCTGTCTTCGGAGCAGCTAGTCAGTCGAACGGCACCCTTGGCGAAGTGCGGATGTGCGCGTCGTATTTGTAACGATCTACTTAACCTTTGTGTTTCACATCGTTTAATCAATCGAGTCTTACCGATTATTTATATGATTTTGCTCATGTGTTGTTCCTGTGTCCTGTTATGTTGGTAAACCTGGATTTATTTGATTGTGTTGATAGAATAAGTGTAAAGATGCGCATTCTCTCACCTGCACAGCAGGCTTATGGATTTTGAATTACCGTTATCGGGCATTTTCATAATTTCGAAGAAGAAAAGCTGCTACGGGATAAGGAATCGGAACAGGAATTTATTATAAACGTAAGTATCTTGGAATTTGACTTATTCGTCACTGTTTGACATTTCCTCAGAGGAAAGGACAGGTCAGTTTCCTGCTTATGATTGTCATGAATTTACTGGTGAAACGAGTTACGAAATTCTTTTTTTTTATTTTTTCATGTTCCTTTGTAAGAGTTGTCATTTTCTCCCCGTATATTGGGTTACAAAAGGTAAAACTGCAGAATACGACTCTTTCTCGAAGAGCTTCGTATCGAAGACAAACAATCCACAGTTAACCTCAAAAAGGAATCTTACTCTGTCGTTCAGTCAAATGGGACTTTTCCATTGCATTAACCTATAAAAAATGTTAAAAATTTATTTTTAACCGTACTGGTACTCTATATACCTATAACTAACTGTATAAGAAGATTCTTGAGAGTTAAAGCTCGTTAGACACAGTTCATCCTCTTACTTTCCGTTAACGAGAGAAACAAAGCTGACTAACGATCAGAACCGTAATCCGTTATAATGGGAACTCGTTACTTTACTTTCGAACGTATTTATATTATTATAAAATTTCTTCTATCTGATGAGAGAAGATGCATCAGATTCCTGTAGTATTTTAATATGGATATCGAATCCTTTAAATGGACTTGATGTTTCCCAATGTCTAAGTATAGCACTAATGGTCCATGATAGCAGCATCCACTTCGCTTTAAATAATGGCATTAGATTATTTTATTAATAATTGTACACTCGTCTCTAATTTAAGATACTTCTTTGCCATCGCAAGTGAAACTGACGTTAAACGATCAAAGAAAGTATCTAGGAGGAAAAGTGCTTCCGCCTACGCGCGTCTCTCGATTCGGATGGCAAAAGTTTCGCGGAAGTGACGTATTTGAGAATCGCGGGAACCCCGTGCAGTGAACCGGAAATGCGATACAAATGTACTGCATGAACGTCATGATACATTGTTTACAATTAAATGGAAATAATAACCGTGCATATAGTTCGTTATCTCCCAGCCATTGTTCGTCTCATTACCCGTTATCATTGTCTCTGATATCAAGTACGGAAATAGGAGTATAAAAAATTTAATTAACCAAAAAATAAATCAAGCGCTATTCTCTTATCTGGTAAACTTTGCAAATAATAAATTTACATTACGTACTCTCTTAACTTCACTTCAATATATTTTCATTCGGAGTCACGCGAATCGATCGATCGGACAAGCGATTGAACGAAAAATTTGCATAGGACATTTCGTGCGAGTCGTGCACAAGATTGGATTATTTATACACACACACATATATATACATATACATATATACATATATATATATATATGTATATTGTATATATAGAAACAGGGGAAGGTTAGATGAAGAGATGAGAATAAAAAGAAGATATAATAAAAGGTAAAAATAAAAAATAGCACGAGCACCGCAAAACCTGCTGCAGGGTCGATATATATATATAAAAATGGCCTCTCGGCGTATATGGAAATTGGATCAGTGTGTCACGCACATGTGCACGTATGTCATTACGATGGCTGACCTAACGAAATTGAGGATCCATGAAATCAGCAGATAAACCAATCGATTCTCTGTCGATAAAGATAAGAAAATTCATGCAGGGCACCATTTGGAGAAAGCCAACGGGGAGATGATATTTTATGTGATTTTCTTTCCTCTTATCATTTTTCTTTTTTATCACACATATTCTATTATTCTTTCCACCTCTGACTTTATATATTCCGATTGAAGATACGTTGCCTTCTGCATATGTAATTAATACCAACATCAAATTTGGTATGAAAATAAATCCAAGGAATGCGTACTAAAATTTGTTTCGCGTCTCTCCTATCTTCTTTGCCAATCTACGTCTCGATGGTGAATTTATTCAATTGAAATTTTTCGGAAATTGAAATTATCAAAAAAAAAAAAAATGCTTTCATTCCTTGTTTACACAAGATGACTAAATTGCCGACTGATATAATATTAACAGAACGAGGCTTCTCCTATATCCACTAATTGCATAGTGTCTTAAGTGAGTAACTTTATAGTATGATAAATTCTAGCCTGCATATATATATATATATATATACGTATGTGTGTCTACGTATCATACAGTGTACACAAAGGCGTGACCGCAGCTTTTCCTACGAATTAAGCCTGACGTACATGTAAGATATCGCGGAATGTCCGTGTTAAAGTTTAGCCAGTTTTATAAAAAAAAAATGGACGTCATCAATAACTCAGCATTGAACAAGTTGAAAAAATTTAATTGACATAAATTCACCGGACGTTTCTCCAATCGCCGTATGGATATACGAACGGACGTCAATGTACGAAAACGAATAATTTCGTCCCCATTAATTAAGCGCTATGTCAATTAAGGTGAAGATATCGAGAAACTGCTGATCTATCGAGAGTCAAAAAATAATTTGACTAATTTCACGGTCGACAAATTCTTACGATACGCGCCAGTCACGTGATCTCTCTGCCCGTACCATACAAGAGAATCAACAAGATAAAAGAATTCACGAATTAATCTTAAGAGTATAAAATAAGACGGTGCACCGTAATCCGTTATCAAACTGTAATTTCGTTACTTAGATTATGTGGGTTATGAGCGATACACGCAATCGTTATGGATAGTCCATATACACACGGCATTATGGTAATGTTTTCTATGCCCGTATGGATATATATATATATATCCATATATTGTCATATACCTGCGTGTACACACATGTGACGACCATTTACCTAACTACCAGACGATAGTCGCTGCGTTGCGATATCACTATGTTTATGTCCTTCTAGGATAATGGATCGGCATAATTTACGTTTAACCAGTATATATATATATTCGTGTGGTATTACGAGTATATGGATATATGTCATGTATATATGTCATGTGTGCATATTAAGATACTTGGAGGATATACGAGGACGAGTGGAAGAACGAATGACACCTTGGGCGTCCACTTAATCAACGTTAAAAAGCCTGTTTTCAAGTTCTTCAATATATTCTAGTTCTATATATCTTAATATGACATAGCGGTTTATATACATATATTTTATTGGTAATATGTATGTGTATATGTATTTGTAAAGGTCACGGAGACGGAGAAAACGTGGCTGGTCATAGTTCACGCGTTGTGCCACTAATGGCGTTTATCTGCTGATCAGTTTTATAGGTAGTAAAAGAACACGCAGGCTGTTTAGTAGAGATCGGACGATCGATTCGGGTGTGAATGGATTTCTTTTTTTAATTAGGTAAATTAGACTGTGGACTCTTTGGTTGGTAGGCATGCGTTTCGGTTGCTGGACAATTTTTGTAGAATTTAGGAAATCGGTGTCAAGAGTGAATTAGTGTCATTTGTTTGGTGTTTTACAATGATCGGGCGTCAGCTGTGACGTCTGGTTCTGCGGTGGTTGCGAGGTTGGCGTCTTACGTGCTGGAATGAAAAGAACTAGAATTCCCTATGCACACGACAGAGCTTTAGAGTTCCTGATAGTTTTTAATGATAGTTTCTGGTTATTTATGAAAAAAATGAAATTTATAAAAATGAGATGCTAATTTCGCATCTAACGGTGACTACGAGGTCAGGATCTTATATGCTGAAATTAAAAAAAAAAGCTGGAGTTCTCTTCGCATCCAGCAGAGTTCCATAGTTCCTGATAGTTTTTAATGATAGTTTCTGGTTATTTATAAAAAAAATGAAATTTATAAAAATGAGATGCTAAATTAGCATCTAGCGGTGACTACGAGGTCAGCATCTTATACGCTGAAATTAAAAAAAAAAAAAAAGCTGGAATTCTCTTCGCATCCAGCAGAGTTCCATAGTTCCTGATGGTTTTTTTTTGACGATAGTTCCGGTTATTTATCAAAATGAAAACGGCATTAGACCACCGTCGTAAAGTACACGAGTGCCGTTTGCATTAGAGAAATCGTGTGTAGGTTGCCGGTAGAAAATTTTGTAGAAAAAGAAAAAGAAGAAATATGGAAATTCGAAATATCGTTGTCGAAAATAAATCGTGCAAGATGACGGTGGGTATTGGTAGCGTCTTTTCGGAACGTATGGTTAACCTACTATAAATGCAAAGCCTGTACTGGCTTCTGCGTCCAGTATGTAATTTACGGGTAAAACTTAAAATGCTCCCGCGAATGAAAAAGCCGCGAAAGGAAATCTTGGACCTTTTTTTTTTTATGTCTTTTGGATTGAGGTTGCAGCGCGCGTGCGCAGCTTAGGCAAAATCTTGAGCCTGGTTAAGTGTATATAATGCGTAAGTGAGGGGGGACCGATACGAGTCGTGCCCCCCGGGCGACTCCTTTCTCGGTTCGTTGACCGGTATCTTGAAATTTTTTTTACAAATTTTTTTCTTCACTTTTCATCCGATACGATTCAATTCTCTTTGTTTTCACGATATATCCCCGCTCCGTGAAATTCCGAGGACGTTTGGAGGAAAATTAATTTTCCTAAATACACAGCGGTACGTAACAGCCCGGACTGTTTTCATTGGTTCCTGATTCCGCTCCAATTGTAATAAACTCGGCTCCATTAAAGTGGCGGTAGAATGATGACGTCAGACTACAAAGGAAATTCGAAATTGCATTGCCAGACTATAAAATATACTTTAATCTACTGAAACGGAAAAATTTCGTTGAATTCACGGAATTCTTGAAAATTGTTCGACAAATTTTTTTTTCGTAAAATCATAGTATAATGATAATAATACAGATTGCAAAAAAAAATCATTACCCAAGTGACCTAAAGCATCACGACGACTTCGTACGTCCCTATGTAATTGATTTCCGTTTCCTTTGTATTTACCCACAAATAACTCAAGATCCTCCCTTTTCTAGAGACACTTAATCTCCCACGCTATCCAGACAAGAAAGATCCCTTCGGTGAAGAAAATATTTTTCAAGAGCCCAAAATGAGCTCCTTGTCAAGCGACAACGTGTTAGGCATGAATGGTGCGGATATAATCCAGAAAATTAATATTTCCCAGGACTGGAGGGGTATGGACCTGGTAGCGTTGTCCCACGTTCACCCCTATTGGTTGAACCCCTCCCCCCTGTCATCCCCTCCATCCAGCCCTCCCTTCGCCGCTGTTAATAACCCCGACTCTCGCAAGCCACCTCGTAGCTGTCATGCTTGGCATTTTTTACTGATGACACGGCTAATCCTTTCTTGATCCTCTGATTGTGCCCTCGGCCATTTTTTTTTTTTAAGTCAGAAAAAAAAGATTTTCGCTCAATGTAAAAAGGTGACAGAATTTTTACCTGAATTGCTGATTTTTTTTATGGGAACGATAAGAAGCTGATGTTACATTTGAATGTTTGGTGACGTCACGATGACTTTGTACCATACGCGGAGATTTGATTTATTAATGTAAACTGCGCGTAACGCACGACGCGACCTAGAAGAACCGACTTTTCTATAAAGAGACAATCGCCTGATGGAATTTATGATCGAAGATTTCATCGAGATAAAGTTGTATATACTTCGTCGCGTCTTTTCGCGACTGACCAAAGACATCCTTTGATGAGCTATCAGCTAATTCAATTCTTAAGGCTTCGTCGCCATGTCGTGTCGCTATTGCTAATACGATTTTAGGAATTACAGTTTGTCTACCGACTTACCGACAGTCTCGATCGGTAACTTGACTTGTGAAAAAAAAATGCAATAATCAATGAGCAACGAGTACGGTAGGAAGGCAACGCAGTGCTGGTGGAATTCGCAAGGTTAAAGAATCCACAACAAGTAAACGTGTCGACAGCGACAAAGACAAGGGCGACGGAAGGCGACCAGAGGATTTTCAAAGTACGCAGCGATGTCGCTTCAATGAGAACGAGAACCGGTTGGATTGAAATTCAAGAGTCAAGTACTTCCGGCAGGGGAGCACGACTGTCCAGCTGATGGTGAATCGTACGTTTATCGATACCTGGTATCAGGCTGAGGTTGCTCGGCGGGAACGTCAAGACCCTGAAACCTCGTTATGGCCCTAGCAGGAGGACGACGTTCCGGGTAGTAAGAACGTGTAGAGACTCTTGAATCCGAAGACACAATCTGATCCGATCCTTACGAAAAGTCAATGAAGAAAATCCGGACTTTCCAGGTCGCTCGTTCTCGACATGCAAGAAACGAATTCCTGACTCCTCGCACTGGTGCATCCACGTCACGCTTCCGCGGAACAGCTAACACCCACTCGTTTGTGGCTTTTTGCATTAGCCATTGTAACCCTAACTGTGTCAAAACTGTAAATCGATCGCGATGTTGAAAAAAAAATTAGTTCAGTGTTTAAAAAAAAGAAAAATATTACCCGTTCCCATTGATCATTATGGCTACTACAGTGATCCTGGGGTATGTCCTGAGGTCGCTGTCGTTTATTTCCACTGTCAATTCAAAAGGAGATCTTCATCAGACTAGACACTCTTAATTAATCATTAGCGTCCCTATTAATCCATTAATGCCTCTTGACCCCTGGGGGTCTGTTCCACATCCGGTTTAAAGGCAGTCGGAGCAGATGACACCAACTTGCGTCATTTGGGATCAAGTCGTGTTTTCTCTAGGAGTGCATCTCTCCGAGCTTCCTCGAGGTAGTTCATGCCCAACGCGTGGAACAGTTTCTCTCGGCTGGTTTCTGGTCCAGGAACAATTTTCATCTCGAAGCATACCTTAACGTAAGCGATCAGAGTCCACCTGTTGGTCCCGGATCAGCCATTTGCTTTTCATATCGGTTATCCAATCCCCGAAATCGGTCGTTGCTGAAAATCGTTCTATGGTCCGTACAATGAGCAGACTGCGAAGTCCATTGTTACCCAGGAACACTGAAGTCATCATCGAAAATGACTAATACGGATAAATACGTGTACCAGACAGCTTCCTTAAAGACTTTACGACTTTGTTTGTTCCCAGATGTTATTGCAATTTAAGTTAGGTTAGGTTACCCTAACAATCTCAATTTGATGACGCTATCCAAAACGTAGGTTGAAATCGAAGCCTCCTGCCTTGTCTGCGATTTCTCAATAAAGATCATCGTCGCTGCGCGCGTCCCATTTCCTGATGATAAACAATGCTGCGCCGGTTACACGTGCGATTATGTCACTCGCGCATGCGCGGCTCTCACCGCCTTCAGACTTAATCGACTTCCTCGGAAGGCGAACGGTGACTTCATCCTCCTGGGAAACCGGTACTGCTTTTCAATTAACTCAATGTCGCCTCGATCTTTCTCCGACGTAGTGAATGACGATGACTCGCATAGACGTGCCTGACTCTGATGCACCTAAATTACTATATATGTCTACACACACACACATATATATATATATATATAGCCTGAAATCACGAGGTACGATCAGCAACGATCCCAACCTACGTGAGGGACCTTAAACGATGACTAAGGATCCAGGCAGCTGACAATCGGAGAAGAAAATTAAACGTCGGATCAATCCGCTCCGAGCTGCTCGAGAATGATTTTACTCCGATGTGACGCCGATGACTCGAGATTCGTCATTGACCGATGCCACGGGTATCTGAAAAAAAAAAAAAAATGATCGAAATCCCAAAAACTAGGATACATCGGACTCATATACGTGTACGATCTTTGGATAGCTTGGAATTCTTACATGAGAAACAGGTATTGCCAGCTGGAACGTGAACGCTATCGTTAAGCTGCATCCACTACCGTACGTAGAAATGACATTCGTGCCGGCAACCATTAAGCCTTCGAGACTCGTTCGGTACGAGTCGAATCGATCCCGCGTATCTTAAACTCGACTTCTCCGTGAAGTTAATTTCTTTTATTTCTTCCTTCTCCTTCTTCCTCTTCTGATACCGTGGAAACCATCGCCTTACCGTCTTCCGCCATCTTGCTACCAACAAGCGGCATCCTAACGAACCCCGGTCTTCGTAACGGAAGACATCTTAAAAGAGCCTCCCGAACAAGACCCGAACTCGTTTTGCATCTTCGCCAACCGCAATCGGTAATCAAGTCGCGCATTATTCAACGACTTTTATTCGCACGACGATTCATCGGGTTCAGTCACGCTCGAATGAATCGCGTTTAATAGTTTTACGTCTGGCTGTACCTATATATTGCATTTACCTGAGACATTACAGTGCATGTATATATATATATTTAAATATACTTGACTGCCGCAGAGATTCTTATTGCACCTCGATTTCAAGCGCCACTGACATCCTCGATCAGCACTGAAAAGATCAGCACAGTATAGAGCGTCCTCGACTATTGGTCTTTGTCAGCCTCCTGGTGGCAAAGTTCGGAACTCCCAATGCGTCCGCAAGGACTGTCAGTGCTGATAAACGAAACGGGGAGGCGTTCGCGATTACGGCCGAATAACCAGGCTTCCATTGGACTTTGACAATAATACGTAATGGCTTTTAGTATTAAAGCACGATATCAGCGAATCGAATTACTTGAGCGTAGCTAATTAAAATTCATTAGCTCGATGTTAATCGTTTGGCTCGAACGCACTTCGATTACGGAATTCAGATTTTCGAACTTTTCAACGTAGCCTTTTGTTATGCCAGTATCGACCCTTCAATTTTTTTGTATATTAATTTCTATCGCAACGAACCGGCTCCTATCTGTATTTAATTACTCGTGTTTCGTGTTAATTAACTTTTTTTTTTTATTTCACATACAGTATTCTGCAGTCTATATTAAATTCCAATTTAAAATTAGAATTTTTCATCGATCCGTCGTTATTACCCAACCGGTCGTCAACTCTCGAATAACGTTAATGCGCACAATGGAAGATGTACACAGGTCATGTGCCTAGAGTATCTCTATGGTGTCTGTGCATATATATGTGTATATATATAATCTAGCGTCACATGCAACCGCGAAAGTATATAACTGGTAAATAGAGAACAAGGGGTATTCTATAGTGCGCATTACGCTATCCAAGACTCTATGCGCATCCGTGACATATCACGACCGCGCGTACCGTGCAGTAATCTTCGTTAAATTTATTCGCCCATGAGGTCCTCATTTCGAAAGATCATCAGGAACGCTTTTCGGACGTTGCTTTACAGTTAACCCGGACAGTCAAAGTTACCCGAAGAAGAGTGACCCGGGTAACTTGTATCCGTAGCCGTATCAACGCCTACCGTTATCCGCGTCTTATGGGAGCGAGTTTAGGAAGCCGCCATTTTGAATTTCAATGCAGCTTCGGTGGACATCCTTAACGTCAAAACATAGAAATCGAGCGGAGCTAGCGAACAGCCTTATAATACTTCATTCCGCCATTATTGTTTCAGATGACAGAAATCGTAAAGGAAATTGAAAAGTTTGTCTTCCGCGTCGCAGCCTAAGTTGAAACGGCGTCTCCTGGCTGTTCCATAAGACTCACGAAAGTATAAAGCTAGCTTAACCAGCATTCCACTTCCTTCCAAAGACCTCCAGTACCTTCGATTCCATTTACCAATGTGCTTAACCGACATCTACAGTTCGACGTCAAAAACAAAAGTTACCAACTTCACTCTTCCGGTATCCTCGTATTCGAGATACGAGTAAATCTCAAAGTGCTCGTCGTTAGTAATTCGTTTCGCTATATCAAAGTTAGGAAGAAAGCACTGCGAGCATCGGACCGCAAATAGCCACTTTTAAACGACACTCCCACCACAAGACGTCACAAGGAACGTCATCTCTTCCCTATACAAGCTTGGCAACCATTGTCCTCGGTCGCCATTGTAAAAAGAGAAATTCGTCCTCCATTCATTCCAGACTTACAGAACCTCCACAGTCAGTCTCTCGAGCGACAAAACATGCTACGACAGGACGGGCGCGCGCAGGGAGACGTAGGTGTTAGGAAAAAAGAAAACTAACCTCAAAATTTCTTCGGTACTCGGCCACGCGTCTGGTGGCGATACCCATTGGCGGTGCCTGTGCCGTGTAACATGGAGCCTGACATTTTTCTTCCCACGTAACAAAGAAATGTGTACTCTCGATTTCTCCAGGAATATCACGGCATATCGAGAGAGACACTTTTATAATTCTCTTTAATCTCATCTCTCTCTCACTTTACTGCCGAGAAACACAACCCCGATACTCCTACGCTCTTATCGCACGTTCCTGAATCACACGTCGCACACGTGTTCACTACGGTTCGTGCCGAAGTACTAATAGTATCTTATGTACTACGTACGAATATAGGTGTACGTGCGCAAATCCAATGCGCATAACAGTGCGCTTTATGCACGAGTATCCAATATCGTGGACTTAAATCGTAAACTACATAACCTATAACCGTGAATAATCTCTTGCTCGCTGACGATCCACGACAAAGACCAGAAAGTTCGGTACTGTTGATACTCGGCTGAATCCCATCGGACTTCCTCTCCTTCTCCAACTCATACCTTTGTCAAACAGAGAAACCCTGCGTTAAGGGTCCCTATTTTAACGTAGGTTAATTTTTTTAATATAAAAAAAAATTTTTTTTCATCACAAGACGCTACGAAGGCAATTAACGAATCGTACTCGTGACGTAGAGTCCAATGACGACATCGACCATGCTGGGATACTTACGTTCATTCACTCTTGCAATTACGCGCTCTGCCCGCCCGTTCACTTACTCGTTCAGTCAGTTACGGTATTTTCAGTCGGCTTCTTAGTTCGCCTGACAGTGACGAATTCACAGCGTTACTCGTACTTGTATACTCGGCTTTAATCTTACTCATATACTTAATGAGGATTAGTATTTTTGGAAGGCTGTGTTAACTGCGTCACTACCCACGTATGGTATGTCACTCTTCTCGAATGCAATTAACACAATCCACCAATCACGCTCGTTGTCCTACGTGCTTGTATATATATATATATATACTCGTATGTATACTCGACGTATATGCTTATTATTGTTATTATCGTGCCTCGTAATCAGTAATAAAAGCATTACGATTTCCATTAGCGAGAATATTCATAGATACTTTTGTTTTCTCTCAGCAACGATTTCCTGGCGAAATTAAAGTTCCCAGGGTACCCAAGAAAATCGTAATTCGCAATGCATTGTTCGCCTATGGCGACGCGCAAGAAACGGCCAGTTAGACCTTCAGATCGCTCAGTTGAAAATCCTAGGGCAAACAAGACCCAGTTTTATCCAGGGACAGATATGCTCCGTTAGCCCATTGCCCACTAGTATCGGCGGACCTAGTATTTACTACTTGCCAGTAGTCAATGAGGCAGAACGGTGACTGGCCTCCCGCGCCTATTCGTCATTTAGTATGCACGTAATAAGAATCTATCGTGACCGTGATCGTATGAAGCATAAATTCCAGAGGCTAAAGTGACTCATGCTCATTGACACTTAATTTTATTATTATC
>JARQSV010000694.1:198362-227561 GCA_030142285.1 Calameuta idolon | reverse complement strand
TTCGTTATAGTGATGTAATGATTGTGCTAATAAAATGTCTGTAATTCGGATTTATCTTCATTTTATATTCGTATATGCTCATGCGAGCGGAACTACTATGACTACTTGAATGAATATGCTCGACCAGACCAAAGGAACGGGACAAGTAAGACAAGCAGGATAGAAAGCGAGAGGAAGCAGAGTGAAACAAGAAGATAGAAATAAGAAAGTCAAGAAGTAGAAAAGTAAGAAACGGGGTAGAGAAGAAATAAATGTAGAAAAAGAAGAAGGTTGGAAATGGATGAGATGCGTGCTTCCAAGAGATCAGTATGGAAGATCCACGGACGAGTTATTGGGAAGATCAGCTCGAGCAGGCTCGAGGAAGAATGAGCGCTTCGAGTCCGGGCACTGTTGTCAGCGCTCTCCCCACTCTCTGGTTCCCCCCACTCGTCGAGTCCTGCGCGACGAATATGCGCGCGCACAATTTTTGGCTACATGCAGCACTTCTAAATATTCTTGGCCAGGATTTCTGATTTCCTAAGTGTTAATATCTAATTTTATTGATTTAATCAATTACTTTAATATTCCAAACACATAATTTATAAAATTTCAATTTGCGCGTTATTTATTTTCGAAATTTTGCAATTTAAATTTAATTTTTATCTACTCCGTATACTTTAGGAGATTTTTATTTAGCCTCAATTTTATATTGAATAAATTTCGAAAGTAAGTATACGTTCGACCAATCAAAAACGTGGGTATGGTTCGACGGATCTCCACTCCGGAGGCGCGTCGACGTCAAAATAAAATGGGTTTCAAGAAAATCGGTCCACTGGCACTCTCCCTACTCATCTCTGCTATTATGAATAAAATACGTTCCGGTCAATAGTTTCGATTTCGATTTTCCACTGTAGCAATTTCAGGTTTCCGTTACGGTTTTATGTATAGCATTTATAAAATTTCGGTCAATGGTTACGGTTTTGGTTCCTCATTTTTTCGGTTATTATCGGTTATTCATTTCGGCTTCAGTTACGGTTACGATCCCTGAATATTTTCCAGGTTTTTATCTTGACGAAATTCCTACCGCTAATCAATACGTTAGGTGGATTGCGTTTACGTAGGCGCATTTGAGAAGGCAGTACACGCTACTCGCTGCTAGATGGCAATACTGATTCCGTCATCCACACTTGTGGTTACCTACAGTCGATAATTGAGAAAGAAATGGAAAATTCTATAGATAAATGTAAGTAGTAGAATCCCCTAAATACCGGCTCTACAATAATACACACTATTCGTAGGGTTGCGTTCATATGTGCGATCGTTGTTCAAAAAAGAAAAGCAAATATGGCATTTAAAATATTCTTTTAAAATAATTATAAAAGTTGCATATGATTCTTCAAGTAAAAATTCAATCTTAATAAATAATCAATTACCCATATATTTATAATACAAATAACGCGTTGTCTTTATACGCCAAAAAATATTTTGTACTTCAAACTTGTACCAAAACTTCTCCGGGTGTTTCTTTCACGAAAATCGATATCAACCAAATTATTATTTTCGACTATTTAACTATGTAATATACCAATGAAATCCAGTCTAATTGTAAATCTTACATCCTGACGACCTCTCGACGTAACGAAAATTGCGTTATCCTTGACCTTAACCAAAAGGAGACCTCCGGCAAACGAGGACGTGGCTGGGGCAATAACCGGCTGCTGGGCGATCTTCTGTCAACCGGCTGGCAGGACCAGACGAGCTATCTATAATCGATCGCTGGAAATAATCATTCGGGTAACTCCGATGGGACCAATTGAAAGGACCCACCGAAAGTACTACTCGCTGTCGGAAAAGTGTCCTGGCTTGGTTAAATCGGCTGGGTACCATCCGGGTCACGAGCGTGGGACGGAAATAGCTGAATAAAAAATAATTCATCACACTGACTAATTGGAGACCGTGTTCCGGTGGCAGAGGGAGGAGAACATAGTTAGAGGTGCACGTACAACGAAGCGACAAGGTGAATAATTGAACCAGCCTAATTGAAGAGATGGCGAACGAGTGGTGGGTTTATAGAATTTTTCATTTTTCAGTTACCCAGACGAGACTGTAGAGAACTTTACGATCACCCTGTAGTAACGTACCTATATCTGGGTGCTCCAGATAGATGCGTCCGATATGAGGCCCAGGCCCAGGCTGAAGTAATGAGAGGCCCAAAGCCGCCTTCTGCGTGTATCGCGCCCTCGCTTGTTTATGGGAATCATCAGATTCACATCGAGATCGTGACTGCGGGTGGATGGGACTCATGGGAGCGTCTGCCGACCGAATTGGGCCCAAAATCCTCTTACTACATACATCAAGGCTTTACAGTGTGGATATAACAGTAGCGTTAATGTTAAATGAAAATCTACGTAATAAGGCCCAAACACCGTTCCACACGTAATCACAGTAAATTCTACCGAACTGTGTAACTAGCCTACGCGTTACTTGTAACAAATGGAACCTAAAGGCGTGACACTTGTCGCACGCATAATTTCGCATCGCTACGTGTCACGGGGCCCGAGAAATTATATGCAAAAATTCCTAGGTCGGCGCACCCGGACGCCACGAATGCTTTCCTCGCCCTGCGTAATGCTTTCGGCTCTCCTTTTCGACGTGGGACCTACATAGGAGTCGAGCCCCAAATAGGCATCTCCGATGTGAAATCGTATTAACATTCTTATCGTGCAACGCTGACGCTATTATACGATACATTAGCCTGACTCCATGAAACTCAAAATGAAAAACGAGGCCTTAAACAAAAATCAATGTGCTAAGCCTTCTGCGACGCTTTCGCGGCATATACCTGTCAGGCCCCAAATGACTCTAAATGACCAAGTCTCCATTGGCCCAACGCATAAATATGCATATACACTTATGCACACAGAGTGTGGGCAGTGCATAGTCTTTTGGATTCTCTCTCTCTCTCTCTCTCTCTCTCTCTCTCTCTCTCTCTCTCTCTCTCTCTCTCTCTCTCTTCTCTTCTCTTCTTCCCAGGGTCTTACACAGATATTCCTGTCCCGTTCGTCGCTTACGGTGCCCGCACTCCGTGAGACGGTTGGCGAATGTGAAAATTAATTGGAAAGAGGCTTTGCCGATCCATAATCGATACGACCTCACGCTGAGGAGTATCTCCCTTCTGATCCTCCTTCCCACACTGTGTCCTCGCCTCTCTCTCCGCACTCTAGCATACGCCACCGCGCACCAAGAAGACGAGGGATCAGCACTGCAAGGAATTTCCAAAGAGTACCAGGGTACGTCCTATGACCGGGGTACCCGTAAACCAACTCCAAAAACAGTTAGGCGTGAGAGGAATGCTTGCAAATATGAAAACGTACGGAAAATGGGTCGCGAGCCATCACGTTCTCTTGGCTCTCGAATCCATGATAGCGTTCCGCAATTTAATCTCTTCGACAGCTCCGTCATCTATATACAAAAATGTACCACAAACTAATATTATAGGAACATTTAAAAAAAAAAAATCGGAAGTACATCGATACAGTCTCTCTGTTACTCTAACGCTTGTCATAATACTGTCTCACTTTTATCACTCGTTAGTATACCTATATATCACGCCATACCTGGTATTGAGAAAAGTCTCATGGAATTCACCGGACAGGAAGCGTTCGGCATGCCGGACAAGGGACACGGCGACTGACTTCAGGATCGAGAGCCGTCGCGATCGACTACGGGGAATCGGTAAGCCGTCAGTGTGTTTCTGGAACTCACGTAGCATTGAGACAACTCGTGTTACCCTCGAGATCGTTTCTTTGTCTGTTTGTCAGCGCGATGCAGTCTGGGTATTGCAGCTTAGCCAATATCGTGGCTTCTGGATGTCCTGTTCCTACAGACATATATTCTATATTAAAGAATTCAAGCATTAGTAGGATAATTAAGTCTCAGAGAGACAAATTCTTACAAGTGAAATTCACCTTAGAGAAAAGTAACCGCACGTAAGAGGATCGTGGATATACGTAATTGCGTCTTGAAGAGCGTGAAAGCACCTCGAAATCAGTGTTCACGTTAAAGACGCCAGATGGCGCTCGCGCTAGTATAAACTTGCAATGAATCTCCTTACCTGCAAAGATACCTTTTTTTTTTCTTTTGGGTCTACGGTACGACAGTGTTTTCTCTACTTTTACAAACGTGACACTTATGCTGAATTTGTAACAGGGAAGTGAGGTACCTTCGGTTAATATCCGATGCGCAGTATCTTGCTTCCGGATCGATTCCAAGTATTTTTAGGTTAAGAATCTCCGAGCGGAAATCCTTGTGGTTTATTATGCGATACGCTATAGTGATTGGTTCTAAGTATACTATTGCTGCTCCGCTACTGTTACTGCTGCTTCAGGAAGGATGAATGTATCTAGCGTGGGTTCCTGGTATCGGACACGATATTGGGTTAGTTTTTGTCCAGTTCTAGTTTCCTCAGTGGTGCAATGAGGCTTCCCGTAGACGTACGTCATGTTCCAGATTATCGACGACGGTGTAGGTGTCACCTTCCGGGTGAGAAAATGGAAAAATTGAGAAAATCCGGCTGAAGAACTTCAGAAACTTTGTGGAATTAATATCTTTTGTTTTTATGTATTTCGAAGTTTCTTTAAATAGCACCGTACCCCGTGGGCGTATACTTTCTTTCTTATCGACCATGTTCGCTCCTCGCTGTCTAATTAATTGGTTAAATTACCATGAATTGATCGTAAAGTGTATTAGTCAGGCAGATTCGTGGTGGGGAAGAATTTTTAATCTGGTTAACGACGCGTTTCGTGCAATTAGTTAATTATCGAGTTATCATGGCGATTCCGTTAATTGATCCTCACCTATACGAAATCGGTTAAAGAGAAAACTACCAAAAGCTAATTGATGATCACTTGGTTTCTTATCCGTGAGACAGAGGTTCATGTATCTTCATATAAAATAATTGAGTATGATCGATAAGGATTGATGATATTCAAAGCAAGGTAATCGGTATATCTAATGACAGTTGATTAGTGCATAATTGACAGTGCAGATTTCTCACCGCGACGCAGATGCGTTTGCTTTCTTTCTGTGCGCACGAGTGAACCGAGGAGGAGAGAGAGAAGAAAGAAGAGAAAGAGAAAAAAAGAGATAGAAAATTTCGCAAGGCCTCGAGCACTCGGCTGCAGGATGCGATCGGCCGGATTCGCGAAAGGCTAGACAACTTTTTACCTCGAATCGCCTAGAAATAAATAGTATAACGCGGCTGGATTTAGCCGATATCACATGTCGCGGCACATCGTGAACCTTCGTCAAGGTATCCTGACTCAATATCCAGGTAAGACGTTATACTCTCTAGGGAATAAAAAAAAAACCTCTAGATTCAAACAATACAGTCAAACTAGAAACATTATACAGAATTCGTATCTCCGCAGGTTGCTACTGAGAATTGCATCTGCAGTCAGTGCAGGGTAACCAAAAAAATTGCATCGGAGCGGCGGTATAGACAGAGCAAAAAGTAAGTGGAGGATGAGGAGGCCCAAATGAAACGAGGTACCGGTGTGGTGGGCCCCACAATTTTGTTACACCGCGGCTCCGGCATGGGACTTTTTTTTTCCCGTGGAGGGACCGGGCCCCCCGGTTGGCGGCCCTGTCCTCTCGAGAAGATTTATGCTACCGACATTGAAACTAAGTTACGCCATAAATTAACCTTAAATTCGTGCTTTCGATGCTTCTTTTTGTAATTAAATGCCGGCGAACAATGAAACATTTGTTTGGGCCTTAGTGACAAGGCCCCTTGTATGTACATTATACATATATCTATACGTTGTGCTCTCTCTCTCTCTCTCTTACAGGACGCACCGTCAAAGTGATCAGATTGATTGACGTTTTGAGGATGAAACTGCAAGCGGCACGATAACGAGTGCCCTTCCGGGTCAACCATGGATTTCGTTAGGACATGATAATTCAAATAGGTTATTACGTGAAATTAAACAATTAATTGGATTTACGTCAAGTTTAACAATAACAATCGTAGAGGGCTCTAAGGTATAATACGATATTTTATTAATTTAATAAATGTAATAATCAACAGAACATGACCGTCAGGTACAAATATCATACATAAACGTAACACGCTTTAGAGTACATATGTACGTCCATATACGTATAAAATTTGGATCGTCCTAACGTAGGATTAAATAAAAGTAAAAAAAAAAAAGATGACGCGACTACAGAGAAATCGGTATGACTTAAGTCGATACATAATTTAATAATAACATGTCGATATAATAAGTCTAATATATATAATTTATATATAGATATACACGACATAACTTTATAGTATATTCATATATTTACCTGTATAATATAAATTATAGATATAGGGGTGCGATACAGTTTTGTTAGTACGTACACGATATGTTTGGTAACTGGTATGAGTAAGACTAGGAGTTAATTGATACATCGAATTCTAATCTAGAACTCATTAACGCGACACGATTTAATACAAGGATCACGCGAAAGGCGTCTAAGAATAAATAATAAATAAATACAATGATAATAAATATTATCGACACGTACGCACGAAGCGCTTATCAATCTCTCGAAAAGTTTATCGTCCACTGCACTTTTGCATAGCAACTTTTTTTTTCTCTAATCTATATAACGAGTTTTACCTAGCACTTAATTCGTATTAATTGCAAACGATTTTAATCCTA
This sequence comes from Calameuta idolon, assembly GCA_030142285.1. Taxonomy (NCBI): domain Eukaryota; kingdom Metazoa; phylum Arthropoda; class Insecta; order Hymenoptera; family Cephidae; genus Calameuta; species Calameuta idolon. Next base: position 220,869 of record JARQSV010000694.1, on the reverse strand, counting down.
ATTAATACACAAGGGCATCGTCTAAGGGATGAACCCTTCAAGCGCATCGCATCCCACCCCATACTGGCACAATGAAAAAAACAAAAAAAAGATGCAAGTAAAAGAAGTATTCTTGCGCGCTATATGACATTCTTCAGCGATCAATGAAGAATTAAGCAAAGGTGTGAGCCTCTCTAAAGCCTGGAATCACGTAATCACTCTACGACGATGATTGTCGTCCCAATGGAGACGCACCCCTTAAGATGGAAAGGGGTTAAAGGTCATTGGCCTAATTATTGATCTCTATGGTAGTCACGGAGTTGGTCTCGCGTTCCTCCTCCGTTGCAGGAGGCGGCGGTACAGTGAATGCACTAAAGCCACTCTCTACGAGACTCAAGAGACTGTCTTGGCCTAATCGTTGCCCAGGTGGTTTCTCAATTCTCATTTTAGACATGACTCTCTCGCCGCCAGAGCCCTTGGTGTTCTCGTTTATCAGCTGCTCCAGTTTGGATAGACCCTCGGTAGTGCTTTCCTGGATCTCGTTGTTCTCCACGGGCACCCCGTGCTTGTTCACCGATGGCTTGTAGGTCTTAACTTTTGAATGACCCTGAATTATAAGATACATTGGTCCTCGAATAGGTTTGGCTGGCTGTTTGTAATGTGAAAATATAGGATCGGTCGTTAGACTTGGTACAGTTGTTGTTGGAGGTGGTGGCGAAGGTGCTGGCGTAGGTGATGAGGACGGTAAAGAGGACGAAAGCACTATCGACGTTGCCGTAGATGTTTGGTGCAGTTTACGTGTTTCGTTGTTCAAAATCATTGCCAGGGGCGATTCGTTCTTTATGTAATCCGTGACAGCCTCTAGACCTGGGGTGACTGTGTCAGGAGTTGGAGGCGGCACCGTCGGCAAGATTGGTGACTGAGACAGCATCATCGTCTGTGCAGGGTCGTCCGGCATGGAGAGATGCTTGTTCGTGGAGCTTTGGAAGATTGGTGGGTTCGTAAAAGTGATGGGAACTTGGGGAAACTTCTGATGATGAAGTTGTTCCATGGTAGGTAGCCTCATCATGGGTTTAGGAGGTGGACCATGCATATGCGTCATTGGAGGTTGTGCGTGGGACATAGGTGGTGACCTATACGGTATGTGGGACTCCATAGGGTGCATCATATTCGGCATGTTAGGTAGATACTGCATTATGCTGTTAGATGGGCGTTGTTGCATCATTTGTTGTGGTACACCCATGGGAAAGGCTGTGTGATGCATTGAGGGTTGGTGCATAGCCATCTGAGGGGGCATAGGTCGACCTAGGTACGGATGATGCTCCTCGTGACGCGGTGGCATTGGAGGACTGGGTAATGAATTTCTGGAGGGTGCTGGATTGGACATCAGCAGCGTCTGCTTCATCTCAGAAGCCATAGCGTTTCCAAAATTGTTAGGTGTCGCTGGAGAAGGTTTTGGTCCATCCCCTATGGTCACGTTCAGCTTCTCCATGTAATTGGTAGGCATCACCACAGCTACGGGACTCTTTGTCTTTTGATTCTCCAGTTCCACGGATGGCGTATTAGCCATCACTATATGCATCTTCGACCCGGATGGCTGACCCATGACTATCTCACCAGCATTCTCCTCGTTCTGTACTGACGTTATAGACGGCTGGATTACCGATCCTGTAGATGATGGACCCTCCGAGGCTACTTCCTTCTGACCGATCACTACTTCCTCGTTATCATTACTGTCACCATCCACAATGATATTTGCATTCTGACCGACGACGACCTCGTGACTTGACGAAGCTGCTACGTGATGGTCCATGTTATCAAAGTGATCGCGCAGATTGGCTGGAGTCTGCCAGGTCACCTGGCTACTGGGTTCCGAGGGTACAGAGGACACTGATGAGGACGAGGATGGACCACTGCTCGCTAACCAGCCACCGGATAGCGTTTGCGTAGATTGGTAAATCAGATTAGATTTCTCAAAAGAGACCGACGGTGTTGTTTGCTCAAATTTCGGTTTTTGACTTTGTGCTGGTGGCGTATAAACACTCTTGATAGTCTCTATTTGAGACACAACGCTCTTCGGCGGCTTCGACGAAGGTCTTGGCGCAGGAAGTGGCTGAGAGTAACTATTCTTAGATGGTAAACTATAAATCTGTGATTCCAATTGTAAAATCGGTCCTTCCTCCGTTTGAGTGCTGAACTGTTGATCCCCGAACGTGACCTTGTCCTTCTGCGAGAAGTTCGTCTGTTCCAGTGGTTTCTGTATCAACGGCGGTGGTAGCATCATGGTATAAGGTTTAGGTTTCTGTCCATAAAACGGACTGGGATAGTAACTCGCCGGTACATTCTGAATTCTATTTTGATTCCTGTAGTCGATCACTCCGTTCTTAAAGTTCGAAGTTCTCACGAGCTTGGGGGGTTCAGCTCCAGAACTTCCGGTAAAGTCCGTCCTATGTAATACCGGCTCATTCCGATACTGATCCTGATTCCTGGTGAACTTTGGACCGTCCACGAACTTGAGAAATTGATCGGGTATCTTGGGACTGGTTTTCTTAGCCGTAACGCCGAGCACCAGAATATCGCGCTTCGCCGAAGGTTCAGTCGTGTGCGAGTCGAGCCAATATTGCACCCTGTCCAATACGGGTGGAACGTAATCGAACGTGGGATCATTTTTCAAAGGATCCCCACGTCCCAGAGGCGTCCACTCGTCGTAGTCCATCCTGGGCGAGAATATCCTGGCTCTGCCTTCCTGATTGTATCCTGAAAAATACAAGAAGAAGGACAAAGGTCCAATAGATTCTCACGAGCCAAATACATAAATACCCACAATGCAATAATGACCGCATCCCACATATATAGATATGCGACATCAACGATTTAAAAATCGTCTCAAAGTATCCCGAACTAATCGTTATTACCGTCATCAATTGCACATAAAACCGCAATAAGTACAAGATGGCTGCAGACAAGAATTCACAAATGACATTAATTCCCTCGGGCAAGACCGAAAGTTCAAGACAATTTAGAATGCCCTTGAATTTACCAGCGTCAATTCAATAATTCACCTTCTCCCGGCAACAGGCTCCTGGCAGTATTCTACAGACGTGACTCCTGGCCAAGCCGCATAGATGCATAATGCGACGATGGGTCGTCGGACCAGACTCTCCGAGCATTGGCGCAGCCGTAAAAAAAAAAAAAAAAAACCAACAACAACAAATCGAATGCATTCTCACCGCGTTCTCTCCAGCTTTCATAGAATCTACATTCCCCATAAAATATGTTAAACAGACATATCGATAGTTCCTCACGTACGATCTCACCGTACAAATGCCGGCAATGCCCACACACGTATACGTAATGGCATAAGAAAGAAAACCAATAGTTTCATTTCAATCGAACATAACCTAAAGACCCTATCGGTTGACCGGGCAGTGTGTCGAGCTTTCCCGGGGTATAGGAATACCCCGTAGCATCACAATAGTATATACAGGAGGCGCCAGTACTCGAGTCAAGTCGCATAAATACACATGTCATGCATACGACCACCGTGCGTCGTGCATACCAGGAACCAAGAGTGGCTTGGCTGCTCTCTCTTTACATAATGCATGCACATATGAAAACGGCGCATGCGCACTTACTCGGTCACGATATAAACCCGGCTAGGAAATGCGCCCAGGCTATTTTTAGTGAACTGCTCTATTCATCGTCGCTTAAGCAAAGACTCATTAGGGTTAAGAGCTTCCACTCGGCACTCGGCTACAGCTAGAGCCCCGACGACTCCAGGTACGGGACTGCAGTGTTTCGTGAAAACCAACGTGAAAACTTGGCTCCACTGGCGCCACCACGAAACTTTACGGATTTCACTGGAATTACTTGTACGCTCTGTCAAGTCAATATCTCGATGTATGCTGGGCTGGATATACACGAAATATCAGACCCTGACGTTAACTGGACGTAGCATGGACGGAACAGACAGTGAAGAAGAAGCGACGGGAAAGTAGGATAATTGTAAATGTATAGTCGGCATTAGAAATTCATAGACAGAAATAAGTCTTGGCATATCTATATGCGACAAAGTCGTATACGTGTTACGAGTCTATATACAGTGTAATTAGGAATCGATAATGCATCTGTACCTCGTTTCTATCATTGATTGCACGTGTGTATATGCATATATATATATATATATATATATATACATATATATATCCTTTCACGCTCTATTCCTAATAGCAATGTGATAAGTGAATAGTATGATAATCAATATACTCGAGGCGTGAATCACGCGTTTCCATAGGTCTCGGAGCAGCTCAGACAATTAAAGGCCTCAGCGAGCAATCAGCCGACACCATTCAAGCGGTAATCACTAGCTGACGTTTCTTAATGAAGCGAATCGAGGGAAAAAGGTCTGAATGGCTGGTTCTAACCGCTCAATGGCTGGACCTCACGCGTAGGAGGTCAAGTACTTACCCAGTGCCGGTAAGGATCCAGCCTTATTTACATTAATTAAAAGCCCGGGATGAGCTACGCGTATCTTCGAATCTGCGATCACGAATGAGAAAGAGAGAGAGAGAGAGAGAGAGAGAGCGAGTAGCGACTCTTGGATTTTCCTTTGAGAATCTCTTATGGGTACCTTAACCATTGAACAAACTAACTAGTTACTCGTGACTCTCTAGTAATGGGCAACCGTAAACCTATTTAGGTTTCCTCGCACGGGAAACGATGGGTTAGAGGCTCGCAAACGCTTCTGCCACCTCGCGGTGGAAATAAGAAAATGGGTTTAAGGTACTTAAATTTTACTGCATTTCTGCGTGTATATGTATATAGATATAGGAACGATTACGCTAAAGCCTTCACGAAGTATCTACGAAGATGTGAATCGATCCAGTCTGGTCTGGACCTGTTACCACGAAAATCTTTTCTCCTGGTTGCGTCATAGGTCCGGGAAACGACCGTTAGAGACCGTCTGGCACCTTTTACCTTCTTCCAACGTCGCCCATCTCCATCCTATAGGCATATACTCATATATGCGCCACTGGCGTATGTTGAGAAACATACATGTATCGAACGATCGGGAATGCTCTTAGCACTGAACAGTGTGTTGACCTACTGACCTGCGACTGACGCATACGTCGAAACGGCTTTAAGGTATCTTGATATGCGGGCTATGCGAGTTTTATAAGCGTGAATTAAAGGGCGGGAAATACGAGAGATTTTGAAAAATGTTATTATTGCAAAGTGACTTTTGCAAGGTATAGCGAGAGCATGTGTACATATACCTTTTCTTTGACTTGACGAGCGTAATTAATTGGATTTTGGAAAAAAAAAAGGTGACGATTACCAATGTAGGTAGGAAGATCATCAAACCTCGAGATTTCCGAATTCGCATGAAGGCCGCCCAGAGCGTTGCGAATAATTGGCCGGGCGCAAGATCTCTCCGCGGTTACGGGAGCTTGGAAAAAAAAGGTAGAGAGATTCTGGACCACCCAGTGTGTAGAGCGAGGATAATACGTATACGTCAGAGGAACATACAGTGTCTTTCAAAAATTATTCCTCTATGCGGTATCGCGTATCCTCGGTACCTAACGAAATTACGTACGAGTCGTATATACACGGTGTCTCGAAGTGTGCACTATTACACTTTCGAATCCACCTGCTGTTACTTTTGACTAAACTGTCAGGTCAGGCGTTGAGTCGCGCGTGAAAACTTAACCTCGAAATGCCAGTTGGATATTCTTTAACTTTTTTTTTTCTTTTCGCATCTTTCTTCCTGCTCAATATACAGTAGTACGCGGGTCTGAGAATTCAGGCGAATTGACTTGACGAATTACCTCTAATGACACGACACAGCCGCCGCGTAAATCGTGAGAGACTTGAAATCAAGTGTCGTGTGTATAAATATGTTTCTGCTTTGAAGCGAAGAAGAAGAAAAAAAAAAGGATAAACAGTATAAAGGCTAAATTTCAAAACTTCTTCTGTCGTTTCGAGAGTGTCGAATTGAATTGCGTCACGATTCGAGATTTCCGAGGTACACGAAACCGGTCAACGATAGTATTTAGCCAATTGATTAGATCGAGAAGAGATTTCAGTTCGGTATTAGAGATCGACCGGTGGATTAGATGGAAACGTGAATCAGTGTCGTAGTAAAAGGTTTACGGTAAAAAAAAGAACCCGTACGACCGAAGCGACATTATAGACGGGAGATAAGCGGTCTTGAAAAATTTGTAGTATCGAATACACGTGAGAGTTCAATAGTCGATCTCTTTTTACTTCGTCCTTTTCCTCGGTAAAAGTCGGAGGGTTTCGATATGTCTGAAAGAGGTAAAGCCTAAGGAAAGTCCTGAAAGGATATTCGGGGTGTGAATATCCTAGTGGCTGAGGTTGCGAAAAATGGCCGATATAAATTTTCAATAATAACAATATTAATGGCGAACCCCTCATTATTTACTTCAAGGACTTACCAGTCTTGTTCTCGAAGGACGACCCAGCATTCTGACAATTGGAGTAGCAGATGACACAGATCAGGATGATCCACCTGGACAGGAAACTTCGTATTGGCGGCATTTTCTGTAAAAATAAAAAAAAAACCGTAAACCGGAAGTCAATAAATCTGGGGACTAAAAAAAACCCATAATCCCATTTATCGTTATCGTTCCCAGAGTCTGCAATCCAGTATTCGGTCCAACGAATTTGCACACCCCTCATGGCACCAGCCGAGCGTGCGAACCCAGAGCAATAGCAATTATAACGTTCTCCGCGATAATCGATTTGCAGTGAAAAGTTTTTTTTCGTCCCCACCATTAAACAAAAAATCCAGTAAAAATTATAAACGATCCCGGCAAATCCTCGTTGTCGGTATTTTTTTTTTTTAACATATACGTAACGACCAACAATAATTAACCATTAAATAGAAACAAGTTAGAGTCTCGCGATGAAGATTTCGTCGCTACCTAAATTAAGGTTCGTCCACAGTAAACATATGAGCAGCATAGTCAGCGTCCACTACGTGTCCCTATTGATAAAATAGGGAGTCCAAGATAACTGGAACTCCAGATGGCTACCGTGTAGCAAAGAAGAAGCCGGGTAGTCGGCAGAAAATTCCAGAAAGATCGTGACCGGTAGGTCACCAGTGACCCAGAGCGAGTAGTAGCACCACGTCCTGAAATTGCGTTCCCACGATCAGGCCCTGGACATCATATACCTTGCAATACCCACCGGTTACAGTAAGACCGAAGAAAGACCTAACTCATTGTATCCTCCCGCCATCCTCGCTACCCGTATTAAACCGAAACCATTGATATGGAACTGTCCTCGATGCCCGAGGGTTCAAACGGACAGGATACATAAATTAAAGAAGAAGAAAAAAAAAATAGGAGTCTCACTTATCGAGTACCCAGATCGCACTCCACTCTCCGTTATTTAATGGTACCATTACTACGGGGCTATAATTCTTTAGCAATTAGAAAGATTCCTCCTAATGTATTAACGAAGACTATCCTGTTGATTCACAGTCGCCGTATGACACTCGAATCATGTCACGAAGTCATCGCTCGTCCTCGGTAGTCAGGTACAGTAGATACTTTCACGTTAAGTCAAAAGAGACGTCTCGATATGTCTCTAGTCGTTCGAGCCCGGCGTATCGGTAGTCTTATTAATCCGCGCCATATAAAGAAGGTATCAAAGAGCCGATACGTCTTATTTTGGTGCGAAAAGGACCTTGTCCGTACGGCTATGTAAATGACGATCGTGAACGGACGATGCGCGACAGTACAGACGGCGGAATGACGAGAAAGTTTCTGAATTAGGAGTCAAACGGCGAATTGGTGATTGGGTCAGTGTCGCTCCCGTGGAGATTATACATTTGCTAACACGATTTATGATTCAGCGAGATGAAAGGATCGGGCGTTCACCCAGTGAGCAGCACGTGTTAATAGACAGTTAACAGGTGCCGCTCCTTTAAGCTTGATTCACATGAAAGCCATAAGGAGAGTCTTCTCTTCTTCGAAAGAGAGAGGGAGAGGGAAGGGGGGAGGGCTGCACGCGATGAATTTCGCTAGCATAACCTAACCTGACCTCTTTGTCATCCTTCTGTATCTCAAGGTATACGGCGTGGGCTGCTGTCCTACGGCTCGGTTCACATGAAGTTTATCTGCGCGACACGTGTAAGCGACGGGCGTCGATGCTGATCGTGATGATGAAGACGCCATGCGACGGTCATACTTTCACCGTACAGTCTCGTGCTCAGCGAGTCATGGGTCATCATCCAGCATCCACGACCCTGGACTTCCTTCTGGTGTCTTATGGGGGATCGGTAAGGCAATGCTGATTTCTATGTATTTTTTTAATGCTCGGACGTTTGCTGCAGTGTCGCTTCACGCGAACTTTGCTAATGTTTTTCGGGTAGGTTACCGATCCGGTAAGAGAGGAAAGGGTTGGTTCGGGATCGAGAAGAGTGAGTGCGCAGCGAACGTGGGGAACGTGTAGGACCTCGGTGTAACGAGACACGTGGTAACGGTAGACAACGCTCCGGGCGACGATTTGCTCCAGAGTTCCCATCGGACGATCGAGCGAGCCGATCTCGCGCCAGCGCTGGGTCCAGGTCCTTTGTGCGGAGCCGCCTCGAAAAAGCAGCGGTCGACCTTGACGAAGAATCGGAATCCGCGAAGACGACGATTTCCCTTATAGAAATTGCACGAGTGTCACGTGATTGACTTCGGGGTCCATGTGAAAACTAACGGGTGTCTCGAGTGAACGCGAATGATTATTAATAGCGCACCGAGGGGCAATTGCGATTTTTCACGAGAACGAAAGTCATCCTGAAGATCGTAGATCATTCGAGTCTTCCTGGCAATAATAACGTCGTTCGCGGTCAAATATGTAAGTCCGATCGTTAAACGCCCACGTAACTGATGCATTTGTCGTTACCGAAACGAATCGATCGTTTCCGCTAAATCTTTATCGTAGTCACTCGACGCCATGTTGGATCGTAATTGACGCAGTCGCGAGTCTTTCGAACCCTGAAATTTTTAGTGAAATTCGCGACTTTTCTTCAGGGCTGATACGTATGTGTCGTGCGACTCTTTAGGTATTCCAAGGCACAGCGCGAAGATCCTGAAACGGTCGCCTACTAATTTCACGTGTGAGCAAATAATTATCGAGTCTTTGACTCTCGCAGGTGTGGCATTTCATCTCGCCACGCTTAGAATCCCTTCCTGTAGCTACCTCAAAACCCGTTTATTTTTGTTACACGTAATAAAGGTCTCCGGGTCACCGGGTACAATTATCGGACATCCTCCTACTCTGGGATTAGCCTGACACATGGTCATACCCATTGCGAGCTAATCCAACCTAACCCAAGCCATGTATGTTAATCAGCTAGAAATAGGATAGCACGGGAAAGTGCAGGTGAATTTGAAAATTTTAATTATCCACAAAGTTTTCTCAATTAAGGACGCCCGACTTCTGTGATACTTATACCAGACGCAGAGGTAATTATGCAGCGTCGAGGTGCCAGCGTCGTTGGGAATTCGCATAGTGGCTCTGGGATTAAGGGCGAGTTCGCACCGTAGGCAGATCTGCATAATCGGTAGGAACCCGTGGGAATAACCGTAGAGACATTGCTGCCAAGAGGCTTAAGTTAAAAAAAATTTTTTTCAACCTCACTGAAAGGCACCGCGACGCTTCCGGCCCTGGGAGTGTTACGGGACCGCGAGACAGCGTGGCTCCGGAATTTCACTTTATACGGCGTCCGTGTGTTCATAATGGAGAACGGTAGGAAACTACCGAAAGCGTCGGAAACTCTCGTACTCCGTGTGTATAATCAATCCGGGAGAAATTTCCTAGTTACTTCTAGGGATATTACGTGTGATTACCTAGAGAGATATCGATTGTAATTTTCATCGTACGTACGGATTAAACTGATCTTACAGTGAATTGATTAGGCGAGGATTACTTGCAGGATTACACGTTTCTCGCATACCCTCGCATGCAAGAAGAAGGCCAAGTCTCTGCGGGCCACGACCCCAAAAACTCACGCGGCCTATATTAGCTAAAAACGTTATTATATATGCAAGCGATTGGCCCTTCCGCCTTTGAGCGCCATTGGAATTTTCATGAGAGCGTGTTATACGGCACGATGGTCATAAACCAGTCAGACTTCCTTATAAAAAAAAAAAGAGCAAGAACCAATAATAAATCAGGTTATCTCTGTTTTAGAAACACGTGACATCGATATACGTTAATCGTAATTAAAAAAGTCGGCTGAAGCCAGAGAAATAATTTATTGTCGTCGTCGCTTAACCCTGTTACAAGCGTTAAAAACGAATCGAGATCAATAGTAAATATCAATTTATAAGAATTTTCGTTAAAAGTCAATCGATCTAGATCTAAATACCATTTTCGATCGATGGACCAGCCTGCAATGTCAGCGAGTACAGCCAGTCATCTAAACGCCGAAATAATCGAATGTACGATCTCCGCACGCCGACAGTCCAATTAATTAAATTAAATTCAATCTCGATTAATCTTACTGATAAAACCGATAACGAGGAATCCCATAGAGTAATAAGCTAGGGCAAGTGTGTCCTTCTCGTAACGTATACCGATCGCTTTAAAGAAGACATAAGAATCCGTTGCGAATCTCCGTCGGTAAAACAGATTCGCCTGAAAATCGCTATGACTCTCTGTTTCGCTGCACAACACAATGACCTGTAACCTCACGGTCTCAACAGATCGATAGTTCCCTCGTATGAAACCATCCTCCTGATCGCTATTAAACCTCTGCCCAGTTTTAATGAAGCGACGCTAGGCGTCGTATCATTGAGTTAGGCGCCACCGAACTTTCTCAATATTTGCCTGTCGCCATTAATTACCAATTAACCCGAATCATGGGAGCACGAACAGCCACGAAGATTGTCGTGCAAACTATTAATATTTATAGAGCCGCTGGATCGAACGAAATTTTTCAAAAGGAAACTATGCCTTAGTGTCACTCAGAGGTCCAGTGTTCCAGGTGTCTATGAGAATGCGACTGTTAGAATACTTTTATATTATTTTTTTTTTTCTTATCAAAGGGTAAACTCGTCGGTAATCGGACCACCATGGAAGAGTACTGCCGATTGTAAAAAATCGCGGCGTCGCGTTAAATCAAGAGACCCAACGCTGGCGATCGTCGTATGCAACGCCGATTGCGAACGAATCCAATGCATTAAGCATCGTCCGGTAGATTTATGGATGCCGCACGCCGTAAAGGGACTCCGTGTATTTCCTGGTTTAAAGGGAGATATATGAACCTTATGAGACAGCGTGAATAAATACACGCGATCCTTTAGGCGGATATTCAACCTCATCGCGAATCCTCCGCACCTTTCATGCACGACATAACTTTTAAGTCTCCGAACGAGGACCGGCGATGGTTTATCCCTGGTATACATGTTGTGACGATGTGATTCCGCATACGGAACGTGGTACAAAATTATCTATGGTTATAAAAATAAAAATGTGTAATAAATCACACGCGACGTACCTATACCGTGTGTGTGTGTGTGTGTGTGTGTGCAGCAATCTTATTTGAACGTGCAGTCCTGTTCGGTTATTGGGTGGGAAATGTCTGTTAGATATTTCGTGCGAATAACGTTGGTACCGGGAGATAACAAAAAAAAAAAGAATAAAAGAGAGCAAAGAATTAAAACAAAAAAAAATAAAGAAGGGACACGTACATAGAAGGTACCCGGAGGAAATAAAAAAGAGTAGAGGGTCGATGTGCGCCGACCCAGTTTGAACAGTTTCTATACGTTATCCGTCGGCAGTACAGTCGTTCGGTCCTATTCGCACGTGAGCGACGCTTTCTTCAGACGCTCGACGAAAAGATATTTTCATCCCCTAATACGCACTTAGCCTCATTGCACGTAAAATACTGTAGCTATACAATTTTTAATCATTCTAAAACATCCCTATCTTCCGGGTTATTTCGTATGCGCCAATGTACAGGGTGTCTCAAGAGTTACGTGCCACGATTAAATACACTGATTAATTTTTATTCATAATCAAATGCTTTTACTAATTCATGATAGATATACCAGGGTAATAGGTAATTAATTTGGATCGCGCAGGAATTCTGCAAGCTCTCCTAAGGGTAGCGAAACTATGTGAAAGGCTTAAGCCGATATCGCATTAAAGTGCACCCGATGATTAGCGCCAATCAAACGGTTGCCACGTGCCTCGAACGTTAAACTAAACCGTGAATTCGACGCAGTGCAATTAGCAGCGTACACAATATTAATTTCGACAGAAGCCTTTGTTATTCTGTAAGTGAAAGTTATATAATTTGTCTTCTAAACAAAGTCAATCTACAGATGCATGAACCTAGTAGCCTAGAAGACCGGCTTAGAATTCCAGGAAGCTGTCGCATTCCTGAAAACCGGCCCTTCGCTTAGATTATTTTCTACGTAGTCATACAGAAATATACGAAATATCAAGATAATATTGAATATCGATGAACACGTATTTTCTTCAAATGAAAACGAATCTATTTCATAAATACATAATGTGATCGATTCTTCTCTAGACAGTAGCGAATCAATGTCCGTTCATAGTTTCACCATAAATAGCAAAGCCCAGATTATTAAATAGGTCGGCCTAACCACCAAACAATATTCACCAAGTCCAAATTACAATAGATACGTCGTAATGAAACAAGATTAATTTAACGACCTAACTACGCTTAATAATAGACACGAAAACCAGTCTGAAATCTAATGAGACACGAATAAGTAGGCAACTTTCCATTGACTTCGACGTAAGAATCCAGTACCAGTAACATTGCAAACACAACTTCCGAACAACAATAAGAAAAATCCCTAACTCAAAGCACCAGCCCTTAGGATAAAAAGTATCAACATAACCTCAAATATGAAAATAATACGTATTCAACGAGTCGGAATCAACGAAACTTACCCTTTGACCCTTGAACCTGCAAGCTCCAATAAGTTTCTCTCCTCTTCGGGTTTTAACCCCCAAATTGAATAATTGACAACACACGAATCAAACGTCGAGCAATTTCTCGTTCACAGACATTTCGACGATCCGACGTCGATGCTCAACCAAAGTATATTCTTACGAAAAATCTTACGTTCTTTGCAATATTTTCTTCTTCTACGGACTACAGAATTGACTCAAGGACTCTGTACTCCTTGATTATCTCAGACAACAGTCGAAATCAGCTACTGATCTTTAATCGTTCGCAAAATGTGCGTATTCCTCAAAGCGCGGTGGAGGACTGAGCGACTACCGGCCGGCTGGCTGGCGGGCGGGCTTCAACCTGGAGAGAACCAATGGCGACTTTCCTACGCCCCACGTGCTATCGCGAACTTATCCTTCCACCTTCTACCTTTCTATGTTTTTTTTAACATCCTGCCACTTTCTTACTAGAGAAAATACAGAGTTTAGCTTCTTGGCTTTGCACGTACTATTCTTTTTTGAATTTATTATGGCATTCGCATATGCATATGCATTGCCTGTGGTACACAGTGAGACAATATAACCTATAAAGATACGACAGTAGTCAAATAAAAGACTGACGGACTTCAGCCCGATCGTGAGACTGAATCCAATATAACGCGAGTGTTTTCATTTGAATTTAAAATTCACCAACATTCAAGATGGTGATCGGTATTATTTAATAACGATTAATGACACTGTGTGTGCCGTGATCCGTAACGGTCATTAAAATGATCTTGTATCGTGAATGGTTCGCATTTCATCTGGTGATATTATGAGATAATGAGTGTCGGATATGACATATGGACAAATAGTGTATCGTAGACATACGTTAACACGACAGAGCATGTCTAATGGACAAACAGTGTTTTTATCGCAGGCTAATAATTTTTCGAGTCTGGATAATGTATTGCCGTATGAGAATCTGCAATTTAACCTGACACGAGGTTGCCATGGTATTTTCTGCAGAGGTGGGATTCTTCGATCGAACTCGATAAAAACCGTGTAATTGCGGTAAGTGGATAATCAATTAAATTAACGCCTGCACTGGAAGGTCCTTTAATTTCATACCATACAAAACGGTATTTCGACATTTTGTACATCCACTTTTTGCGCTTACCTTACATCAAGTATGTATATAATTTATATTTATGAAACGTCTTAAGGATTCCTACATGAACCACATATGCGTATACTCCGTACGAAATATCGTGTACGGATCGGTTCGAGATACTGGAAAAGGATGGTGAACCGATCAATCCGACAACTCTGATTTATTATCCACCCTGTTGTCCTCGAACTGGCCACGTTACCTATACTCGTACGAAAAGGTTATGTGAGGTCGTACGAGTATAAACTTTTAGGCCATATGTGAAGCTCGCATCCTCGAACTACGTGATCGAGGACTCACTTTCAAGTCAGAGACTCTCGCAATAACAGTTCGTTACTTTCCTAACGACAAATGTCAAGATATGCGTGACATGTGATTTTCATTAACATAATACTCGCTATGCGATTCAATGAGAATCGGTAACACGTGTGTACTGTGTAACCATGGTTAAATCTATGGTAAGTACATACATGTACTTTCCAACTTCTATAAAAATAAGACCTTAACGATTATCGAGTTCCGGAATTTTTCGACCGTCTGCTGGTTCGATCCTCGAAGTCAGTCGAGTCAAATTCGCGCAGCCGATGCGCAGCAACGTTCATCCCGAGCGACCGGAAGTGATTGTCCGATTAAAATGCGGAGTTACGACCGTGTGTCACCGAGCCGGTTTTTACTTTCTACAACGTTTGACTGCCTATGGTAATCGTAACGAGCAAGGTCGGTCCAATTTTTTACGCCCGGAAAGTTTCACTGGTCGACGTGAACTCGATCGATATTTTCTGCTTCCACAGTAGGGACGTACACGACGTTCGATTATCGATCTGACGATCTGTATTATAGAAAATTTTACCATTTACAAAGATCGATTCACCATAGACCTGCTGACCGGAGAAACCAACTCGATCCTCGATAGGTCGACGAATCGGTTCAATCGTTTTGAAAGAGAAGACGCGAGCGCGTATTGCGGTGTCAAACCGGTTTTCGATTTTACGGGTAACGAGACGACGCGTCGCTAATATAATAAAAGCACCGGCTCGACTAGTCATTCAGAAATTTTAAATATTTCCTGACATTCCTTTTACCGATTCTTGCGAAGTAGGTCAGACCGGAAGTTCATGAAAATTAAGACATCCAATTATTTGCATCTAATGACGGATCGCACCGAGCACGTAGAATCTTAAAAATGGACGCCAGGAACAATCATTTTCATATCTTCAAAATCAGTCGGTAAACTTCAATCATCGAATAACAAATTCCTTAAAGAAGAGATACTGCTGTAAGGATAATTTCATATGAAAAAAAATTATTAAATTGCAATAATTTATATACCTAACCTAACCCGATGCTCAATCGTCGTACTCTTATTAGAACGATCGTTCAAATCGTTATTACTAACCAGCCGCACTTAAACAAAGAGTTCTGATATTCTTTTTTTTTTTTTATTCATTCCCAACAACACTCAAATCAAATTACATACTATGAATTGTCGGCGAGCGTACAGAGTGGTCATTTTTTTGTTGTCCCAAGAAACGCATATCATCGTCCACCACCTATTCTACTACCATCATCAATGACTCGACCAATATATACATATATATATATTTAACTGCAGGTACCAGATAGAAGCAGGATTTTATTGTCGGTCATTAATGACTTTAAAGTGCCAACCACGCCTCCATTAGACTTCAAAACTGCCCACACTTTCTCCGTTCGTTTGTTTTCCGAAAACGTGCAGCCATCGACCCACTTCCGGTAAGTAGCTAACTTCAGACCTACCCCGGTGCCGTTGCAAGGAGCACCAGGGAGTGAAAACTAAGAAAAAAAAAATTAAAAATCAATGAAACAACATGTCAGGGTAAACAATTGGTAGACAAGTTATATCGGGGACAGGCGTTAGAAATGATAGATAGATACTACAGATATCAATACCGATCCATCCTGGTAGCGACAATGGATGTGGATGGCAGCGTTCATAAAGGAGAGCGTCGAGCGAACGAACCGTTCAAAAGGCGGCACGAGAGATCCGCACTAATTTCATGATTCGGTCATGACGATCGATAGGGCACTTCTCTGTGTACAGAAGTACTCTAGTGCACGAGCACTTTGGCCCAGTAAACGAGAACCCAAAGTCAAGAACACTTGTATTGGGCAGCTCATTGATTTCGGCGATAACGAGAGAACTACGTCTGGGGTGTCCCAGTTCAATGATTCTTCTGGTTCCGCTTCGAATGTCGGCGACTTATTGCTCGATTAATTAACTTTGCTATTTACTAGCTTCGTTCGCTGATCCCATGGGAAATTAAAAAATTTGAGGTTATGTCATTCCGAAGTTTACAGTGAAACTCATGTTTGCATACGAGGCGCCATCTGGAACGTGTAAATTGCAATTTTTATATCTTTTATCTAAGCTTTATACTTTTTTTTTTCAGTGTTTTTACAGATCACCTGTGTATCCCATGAAAATCACTGCAATTGAGATTGATGATTCCAACTTGATGGCATTAGTGGATTCTGGGTAATTTTATACATATTAATATTATGTAGTTGCAGATTTTTTTTTAATTAATTTTTTGTACAAATCTTAACGTCCTCTCTTAACGTAACGCATACCTTTACAGCTTGATACACATTTACCATCCGAATTTCTGGTGATAACATCGTGCGCTGCATTGTTTCTGTAATAGGAGCAGATAACCATCATTTGCTCTAAACAATGGTTGAAATTAAGTGGTTGTCACTGAAAGGATGTTTCTCAGGTATGAGGGAACACAAGAGGCTAATTATTATATGTTGCATATTATAATTGTATATGGTAGACACTAACGTTAGGACAAAGTGGTATAATTTTATTTTTACTGGGACGCAGAACGCTTAGAGAAATTATATATAAGTGCTTTATTGAAATTAAATTCTTTTAATATTTTCTTTCAGTAGCAGGTACACATACGCAGACTTTCACGTGAAATGTACGTGCGTCGTACTGATATTGACAGTGATTGATAATTTAATAATAATTATTGTTAAAGATTGTATACAGTATTCGCTCTGATAGACTGTTGAAAATATTTACTTGTGGATTGTTATTTTTAATATACTATATCTCTCTATATATAATCCCACAAGGACACCACGAATAAGATCCTTTGCTATATTTATTTAATATTGTTCTCTGTCCGTATTATCATCCGTGCTAGCCTGAGAATCTGTGCGGATATGATTTTGCGCATAGCAGTGGATAGTAAGAGTAAGTTTTCATATCGACGATTGAATCGGAAATATAACGTATCGAAATGACATAAATCGGAATGGATATTATAAATTTTATGAATCTTTTCATCGTCGACGAGCACTTTAGGATAAACCGAGGAACTTTTCTCATCGTCCATTTATCATTTAAAATTGAATCCAACCGTCCGGTTGTTTTCGGTTGGAAATAAGTACGTTCGATCGTCATAAAACTTATATTAAAATAATTTCTTTAAATATAGAGTACCACAAAAACTGGAAATTGTTGAGGTATAATGGAATGGAATTTTGTCATCATCAGTCAAATTTATAATAACTTAAAATAATAGCGTCTTCTTTTCTAATTAATTTATACCTGTCGAGCAGACTTCTCAACTGTTTGACTTAGGCTCGGCGTAGAATTCCTACTACTCTAATACTTTATACGTTATGTAATACAACATATACATGACACTGTAATGCAATTATTATGCGAGTTAAAGTTTTAGGTACAAAGCTTTGTGTATGGACGTATGTTAAAAGTCGTATTTAACTACACTGTAAGTTGTCAATGTAAGTAAGGATAGTTAAATTACTTGAACCAAGAGATTCTATAATAAAAAATTGCGTTTTTAAGTACAATAGTGCATTGATGCGTCAATTAATAAAATAATTTCAAGTTCGAGAGAAGTATCTTGCGATCGCCATCTGCCGGGAGCGTCATGAACCGATTCGCTACTTGATGAGGGTCGCGAAAGTAGAGATGAACAAGGCAATATGCAGACTTGTATGTTTTTCTGACAGCTCTACAGGTAAAATCACTTCGGTATGATAAAATCTTTGTAAAGTTTTAAATATCACACATAAACCAAGTAAATATACTTTCATAGAAGTTATAAGAAACCTAACAAAGATCGTGCTCTTTATCATTTGCTATCCAGATTTGATTAAGAATGATATCAGTTTTATAAGAGACACGATTGGAATTCAAACAGCGACGATTCGATTCCCAACTCAATAAAGTTTATACCTGCCACCAGAAGTTTCCCATTGAATTTTTCAATTCATCTTTTTCATTAGACAAGATTGAAATCAAATCGTCCTGCGTAAAACACTGTACTTGCTCATGACATACGGATTTCTTTATAAGGTGGATGCTTCTCGGTCAGGTATATTCAGCAGATCAGTTTTGTGCCAGTAGTATTCGGGTGGTCCTGAAGTAAAGCAATACTTTTTATGCAGTGGCTCTTTGCTCTCTGTGTAGTACATGATGTAGAAGTTGCACATTTCGTCAGTGTTAGTGGCTCCAACGTAAGTCCAGGTATCACGATCATTATGCATTGTGCAACGAGCAGCTAGTATATCGCCCAAAGTAGCTGTTACGTTTGCGTGAATCGGATAGAACATTTGTGGCTTCATAGGATCTCTCTTGCCTAATTCTATCCATTCGAAGTTCTGCTTTATTAAATACCCAGACACAACTCTTCCTAAGGTGTGAGTATGTACTCTGTATGCAAATGGATGTATGATTTTTTTCTCTTCGATCGCACATGACGTTTCCATGTACTCTGTACTCTTCGGAGGAATGCTCCCAGCTGTTCCAAGCAAGAGTACTCCAGCTAATTTATTTAAGGGTCGCAAGGTGTAATGCAGGAATATTCCAGAATCATCAGTACTGCCATCCTTGAAGTGATCTATGTGGGAATAATGTACCTGTAGCACCAGGTATTGTATCGGAGAATCTCCTCCCACTTTAAAACCTACTCCTTCAGGTAGAATTAATTTAGGTGCATCTCTTGCCCATGCATAAATAATCTGAAAAGTTATTAACAAGTCCAATACTTTGTCATTGTAATTCAATATCATTATCTTATATACCTCTGATCCTTCACTGCACGGACTGGCTGTATCTCCAGTGTCTGTTGTCATATCATGTGCCATTTCCCCACAGTTCCAAACAGGTTTAGAACTGCCTGGTTTGGAACAACCATACAATAATATGTGATGTGCTGTTGCCATCGTAGCATTGGGTTCAAATGCCACAATATAATAATTTTTTGAAGAATCTACTTTGACTGGAGTGCATAAATATAATTCCGGCTGTAATACAAATTTGTTTAAATTAGAAATTACATTTTTACATGCATTAAACAATTAAAATATTCAACATTACATTAGTGTATATCACAAAAAAGAGCAAGAATACATTTAATTTAAATCTTATCAAAAATATCATAGGTCTTCATTATAGCGTGAGATACTATAAAAAGAAGATAACGCAATATTCGAGGAAATCATAGGCGATAAAATGTATGACGTAGCAAACGTGAATGATCAAGCAAGAAGATTATAAGTAATAGGCCTATAAATATTATTCTTTAAATATATATTATATTATATTATAAAATATAACTCTTCTTCTCTCCATATGTTTTGTATAAAAAAATGAAAAAATTGCATAAACTTTTGTACATCAAAACTCACCGTATTCGGTCTAACATTCGGCATTAGCAGAGAATACTTCTCGATACTGTAACATTGCGAATATCTTAATATTACAGCAAAAATTAAATGCACTATGAACATACGGTGCTCTTTCATGTTTTATATTTTCGCTGCAAACTCGGTATCAATGCACTGATAAGAAATCCACCTGTCAGACGCGACAGGTCGATATTAAGAAGCCAGGAGAAAAATGCTGACGTAGATGGGAAACGGGAAAGTAAATATTAAAAGTCGCTAAATCAGACGACTGAATTGTCGACGGGACTTAGTCGAGACAGAAACCACAAGAAAAATAATAAGATGCATTTTTTTTGTAGTTATTTTAATTTTTAAAGTTAGGGATTCACATCTAAGTCGAGTATAAACATCAATTTATTTGTTGAACTTCACATTTTCAGTTAATTCTTCATTTACGTGTAACTAGTAACTGTCGATAAGATTACACTGTACGATAAATCTATAATATGGACGGTTTTATGATTTGAGATATTAATTATTTAGTTCCTTATTACAACGACATTATCTTTTGTTAATATAAATATCTCTTATTTGATCCGTAAGCCATTCTATAGCTGGTTGCAATCCTTCGCCAGTTACTGCATTTGTCGCGCGAATATGCCAAGGTTTATTTTGTATACGATCGAGTCCAAGTCCTGATGCGAGTTTAACTGTTGTAAGGGAATCTGGCAAATCCATTTTGTTAGCCAGGAAAAGTATAGGTATCTTTCGACCTACAAAATGTCAAAGAATTATCATAGACATTCAAATGACTTTTTACCGTTTTGTATGTACATACATACATACCTGCAACGTCGGGATGTTGAAGCAACATATCCAATTCCTCTTTAGCGACAACTAATCTTAATTTGTCGCTACTATCGATTATGAAGATAATTCCTTGGCAATCTTTATAATAATGTTCCCAGAGTGATCTATAGCGGTCATGACCAGACATGTCAAATGCTGTAAAACCGACATTTTTGACTGAAAAATATAAATTTCATGTGATCGTTGAGTAGTTCCTATAAAATACTAAAGAGGGTCAAGTGATCATGTGCAATTGAGAACCACTGCACATGAAGAGGAGTAATGCTTGTCGGTCCGGGATAATTCAAAATAGTGTGAAATAATATTAGATACGTTAACGGAGACGTTATTAATATTAATAGCTAACACAGTTAAATATGTCAGCGACAAGTAATATCACTAAAAGCAGCCGTAGCGTGATAATTAAGAAAAATTCTAAGGATAATGTGGAGGGTAAACGAAAATTCATCTAACCTTCGTTTCTTACGTGCTTTAATAATTGTTTTGGAAGTATTGTTCATTTTTTTCTTCTAGAATCTTTGCAAGAAAAGAAAGAACGTTTGAAGAAGGAGATTAATGAACTTAGAGTTCTTTGCTCTGATTTAGAATATGGTATTGGCATTACAAAGTTTGGGCATGATGACAATATCAAACCAGTTGACGAATGTCTTAAATACCTGAACAAACTTGAGAATAATGTTCATGATACACAGGATAATTTACAGTATATCTTGTATAGTTATGCTGGGTTACACTGCGTCAAGTTCACAGACAACTGTGTTGTATTCAAATTTGCGTCGTTTGGGGAAAACCAATTATGTGATAAATATGCAGTTCAGATAACGATTGAGGATGATAAAGTCAAATTGGGAAATTGGATAATGCCTATGTGGTTAGACATGGATCAGGTTTTATTAGAGACTCCATTAGAAAATCCAAGAAACATGATGTGTTTCTTAAGAAACTGCAAACATCATATATATTGTTATCATCGTCGCATGACTGAATTTAATAATTTAAAGGTACTTTCCTTAGATTAAATAAATATGCTTCTTAGAATTGAAAATGTTAATGGACTTTAAAAATTACAGTCTCTCACAAGTGACATGATGAACTGCAATATATGGACAAACTTGAATTATACCCAAATGAATTTAGAGTTGTTTGGAGTGCATGAAATGGAATCTAGTACATACCTCGATTTGGTATTGTACTTGGAATATCATTCTTGTGAAATCAAGCCATATCTGATTGTCATTGATTCATTGGGCACAAGGAAATTTTCAGAGCAAAGAATAAAAGCACTAACATCATATTTCAAATATTTTAAACATATGAACTTGGAAGAAGCATTTAAAAGCCTCATGGATGAATCAGCTACCTCATATATTTGGGATCCAAAAATTGATAGTGATAGTGCTTTAGATTTAAATGTAAACTTTTAAGTTTTCTTTAAATTATTATGTAGTTATTTTCATTTTTAAAACTGGACATTAGAAAATCTATCTTTGTTTTAGGATACCAGTGATACAGAGAGTGAAACATACAATATTATTCGATCTTCACCAAAGCGTAATCGACAACGTATTCGGCTCAGAAAAAAGAAACCATATGAGAAACAGAAGACACTATTGGATAAAGTCACAGTTGAAGATAATCCTATCTTAACTTTAGAAAACAAAAGAAAGAAAATTGAGAAAATTTCTGGGACACCCAGCAGTGCAAATAAGTTAACAACGTCGAGGAACGTTAAAAGTAAATTTAAACAAACTCGACTGAATTTTGAGGTGTCAAAGACTAAAAAACAGACTGCAGTAAATGATGAGACTCACAATCAGACTAATAATGAAACTGAAAGGAGGAGGAGTACTGCTCGATCAAGCGCAA
>JARQSV010000694.1:188153-198262 GCA_030142285.1 Calameuta idolon | reverse complement strand
TGCAGTAAATGATGAGACTCACAATCAGACTAATAATGAAACTGAAAGGAGGAGGAGTACTGCTCGATCAAGCGCAAATACAAAAAAACTACCTGTTTTAACCAGCACGCCTTCTCGCGGCAAGTCAAAGGAACCTGCTTCCTTTGAAACGTTTACGAACTGGAATTTTAGCAATATTGAATCAAACTCGACACCTACTAAGACTGAAACAATACTAACAAGGAAAAAAATCAAATCTGGTAACTTATCAAAGGGATCATTGAAGAAAAACTCAGCTTCAAAGAAAGATAAAGAAAAAGCTCACACTGATATGAGAGAAACAACTCCCATAAAATCCAGGATTCCCATTCTCGTAAAAGCGCCAGGTCGAATAAATAAAAATAGGAAAATACCAGGTTTAAGAGAGGGCTTACTTAAAGACAGAGTAAAGAATAAAAATGCTCGAGCTGAACGAAAGATATAAAGAGGCACATCAGAAGATATTGCTTAAGGATAAAGGACAATTAAACATAAAGTTAAAGACTTAGGTGAGCTGTCCTTACCCTTGGATGCTATCTCCTGATTACACTGTACAGTCAATACTAGTTCTACACATTAAGTACGTTGGATTTTGTTTCAGAGTTTCAAGAAAATATATAGATACATATTTTCTTAATATATATTTAGTTTAGATAGATATATATATTTTGTCACCCAGAAATATTTTTCCTATAGGGTGTACAAAGTAGTGAGTGTAAGCAATTGTCAGTGATCCAGTAAAATGCAGGTGTAATAAAATCGTTCTTCTAATAAGGTGCTGTGTGTTGAAAAAGCTTCATTAAGTGACATCAAATATTATTAAATTCACTTGTTACGTGTGTAACTTACATGCGAATTTCTCGACATTAAAACCGACGGTTGGCACTATGTCTATACAACGGTCGTCCTCGCGCTTGAAATGATTTATGACCGTTGACTTACCGCTGTTATTAAGGCCGACTACTAAAACGTTTACTTCTTTTTTCTTGAGACCTAAGAGACTCGTTAAACGGTCGAATAAGCCCATTTTTCTCTGCTTTCTTGGTACTTATGGTTCGTTTTATTGAACATCGATAATCATCCCCTAACCGTATGCATTGGAGCCTACCAACCCCTAAACAAGGGTGGGGAGACATTACTTCAGAATTCTTCTACTGAATCTTAATAGTTATTCATCATTTATGTTTAGTAATTCCAAAATTTCGTTTAGAAATACGTTCTGCAATTAATATAAGAAAAATAGTCTGCATTTTGTATTAAAAATATTTGTAAGGGTTGAAAAATATAGACATATATACATGAATTTTTCATTTTGCGACTTTAACGCCCTCAATAGGTCTGTTTCGTTACCTACGCTTTCTACATTTTACAAAAACTGCAAATTCTTATTGGATGATATTTTTAAGTAACCAATGAGAATCTGCGCTTTTTGAAAAGTGCAGAAGTGTAGGTAACGAGACAGATCTAATGTAGTTTAGAGATGCGGTTGAGAAACACTGTGTGCACATGTCTGCCAGTGTTATTCAGTGTTTTGTAAGGAAGTGTTGATGGAGTAAAAATCGTTAAGATTTTGTATAAATTGACATTTACTTTTATTGCAGCGATTCGTCAGCAAGTACTGCAAATATGGTATGTGTAATTTAAATTGTCTTGTTAGTTCGAATTGTTATTGAAACTTCAACAGGTTAGCTGTAACACATTTATGGTAAAAATTTTCAGCCGAAGGGAAAATCAAAGAAGTTTATTGATAAGAAGAATTCGGTGAGCTTTCACCTAGTTCACCGTTCACAACAAGATCCATTAGCAGCTGATGAAACTGCTCCACAAAGAGTATTAGTACCAATAGGAGAACTGCAATCTTCTAAATCTGAAAAGAAGTCGGTGGATACTACAAAGCGCAAGGAGGAACAACAAAAATATGGGATATTTTTTGATGATGATTATGACTATTTGCAACATTTACGAGACGTTAATTCGTTGCCTGTTGAATGGGAGCAAGTTGAGAATCCAAATAGAGTGAAAGATAATAAGAATGATGTACCAAAAATTAATTTGCCTTCCTCAGTGTTTGCTTCCACTGTTGAAGAGGATGTGGGTTTGCTCAACAAAGCTGCACCAGTCTCTGGACTAAGACTGGATCTTGATCCTGATGTTGTAGCAGCTATGGACGATGATTTTGACTTTGATGATCCAGATAATGAACTAGAAGATAATTTTTTAGAGCTAGCAAATGGAGTCGATAGCGAGGATGTATTCAGTGAAGATCAAGAAGATGATGAAAAGTTGGATGAAAGTGAGGAAGGTGAAAGAGATTCTGATACTTCTTCTATGGGTCATATGGAAGTATCAGATGAAGAAAGGGATGAAGTGTATAGTTTGGATGGACCCCAGTTCACATTTAAAGATGAAGAAACAAAATCTCGCTTCACAGAATATTCTATGAGTAGCAGTGTTATGAAAAGAAATGAACAGTTAACATTCCTTGATGACAAATTTGAGCGGGTACGTTTTCTTGTATAAAAAAATGAAAAATTTCTTGCAGAAAGAAGTTGTTATCCTTATTAAACTTTAGATGTATGCTGGATATGACGAAAGTGAAATTGGCGCTCTGGATTGTGAAGAAATCGAGGGTTACGTCGATCCCGATTCCGATATTGTGTTACAATATGCCAAGGAGTTTGAAAATCAGCAAAAAGAAGATGTAAGTATCCAGTATAATTTTTCTACAATATAATGGTTCTGATGTGTTTGTTTTTGTAGACGGAAAATGTGACGAAATTAATGAAAGATCGTATGAAAATTATTGATACAGAATACTCAAGTTCTGAGGAAGGTGATGAGAAATTAGAAAAACTTATTGTTGACCCTAGAGAAAGAGATAAATGGGATTGTGAGAGCATCCTGAGTACATACAGCAATATTTATAATCATCCAAAACTAATTTCTGAACCAAAGGTAACAGTTTTCCTAAATGAATATCAACTTTCTGTGTTGTAGCACTTGATCGCCTAGGGCATCTAAAGCAAAAAGGAATAAGAAAAAGAACTTTCTAAGTTATTAACATAGTATTATTTTATACAGGCTCCAGGAAAAATAAAAATTAATCCAAAAACAGGTATTCCTAAGGATGTTTTGGATGGACAATCCGGTAAATTAACGGTGAAAAGTTTGGCGCAATTCGATTTGCAAAATCAATCCGAGCGTCCAAGAGGTGCCCAATCAGTTGCAGAAACTATGAAATCTACTTTAAGTGTGTTGAGTGTCAGACCAAAGAATGAAACTCCGGAAGATAGGAAAGACCGAAAAAAGGCTCTAAAAGAATACAGAAAAGAACGAAGAATAGAAAGAAAGGCCAATGCAGAAGCATTTAAGGAAGAGAAGAAACGCCAAGAGAAAATAATGCTTAACAATAAACAGAATGTGCAAGGGAATCGTATACTATAACAAAAAATATTTTTATTTATTATTGCAAAAGGTATTTGCAGATAGCTATTGTAATTAAATGTATTTACCCTAATAGATTTATTATTCTTTCATTTCTGTTGTGTATTTTATTGGTGTTTCTAAGATTATTAGAAATGCAATCATTTCCTTAATTTCTAATAATCTATTTAGTTTTTCCCTCTTTCATTTCGTTGTGATTTACCTATTCTCAAACAAAATACCTGAATCATTTTTAATTGATGGAGTCTACCTGTGTCATTGATAACACCTCCTCATGAACTTGACGTTTACTTTATATAACCTCAAAATCATTCGCACAATCGATACTGTCAGTGGTACGTAAAAATGTTTCTTCTTTCACAAAAATGGAATAAAAATTAATTTTTGAGAAATTTTATTTCAGAATATATGAAGTGAACGAATATCAAGTATTATTATAGTTGAAGAAACAGTTAAGACGCCACTGTCAATATGTCTGAACTCGTAACCTCTCCCGAAGTAGACAAAGATGTTGTGGAATCTGTAGAAGAGAAATCTTTGGACAGTGGTTTGGGTCGATATTTTAGTAATGCAACGCATACCATCTTCGACGAAATAGTTTCTCCTGACATAAACGCAGATATATTTAACGCATCCGTTTCTGCTCCACCACCACATCCTGTATTTACTACAATGTCAGTAACTGCATCTAATGATTTCCTCAATGGTTCTTTCTCTGATACGGAGCGTGTGTCAGATCATGTTACTGCTAGTGATTCGCATAGAGATGCTTGGATACCTTCTGAACATACGAGGAAGATACTTGCTTCGCTGGCCTTGACTCCTGGTAACAACTTTCCTGACAGGACAAATCTTACCATGCCAGGATTGATGCTCCAGGGTGACTTGCCTGACATTACAAAAGAAACTGCTATTCATTTCTTAGGTGAAGAGGAGAATATTCATAGAAACGTTTTAACTGCTTCGGATGTGACTCAGGATGAACGTGGTTTAAGAAATTTAATACATGCTGGATGTTATCGAGCTGCTGTCAACCTAACGGGTAGACTCATTGCAGTGTATGGACAAGGATATGGAAAAATAGATCACCCAAGTAAACATACTCCGCATTCTCTACAGCTGTGGTTTACTAGACTTGCTTTGCTTGCTAAATTAAAACAGATTGACATCCTGGAGAATGAAGCGAGACCATTTGGAAACCTTGATAAGCCTGACATGTTCTTCACATTTTATCCTGAATTATATGGTACCAGACCAGGCTCTATGGCTTCATTTGCCTTTAGATTACTGCTGGCAGAAATCCCTTCTTATTGTGGAAAGTCTAAATTAGCCATGGATAATCTCCATAAAATTCTAGCAACTGTTAGACAAATAATAAGGAATCTACAAATGGGATTAGCTGAAGATGGAGGTCGAGCAAAGTTTTCCTTAGCTGAACGAGATGATTCAATAAGATTATGGCTTGGAAGAAAGTCAAGAATCCTTATTTCCATTGTCAATTGTGCTCTTGGCATGAAGAATTACGTTCTAGCTGTGGATGTATTGGAAAACTTATGCGAGTCTCTTGATTGGACTCCCGATCAAAGACAGATATTGATTTCTGCAATCGGTAGAGCATATCTCTTCCTGGGAGATGTCTCTGCTGCAGAGAAGAAATTCGCCATTGGCACAGATAGTAGAGAAAATCCTACAACCGTTAGGGAACATATGGATAATGGCTTGATTGCAGTTGCTCAAAATGCATTTCAAGAAGCTTATAATTCTTTTAAAAAAGCATCAGCGATAGAACCTTCAAATATCACTATAATAAACAACATGGCAGTATGTCTTCTCTATACTGGACAGCTGAAAGCAGCAGTACATTTATTGGAAAATGCAATTGCAAGAAATCCAGCAAAGAGTTTACAAGAAGCTGTATTATTAAACATCTGTACGTTATATGAGTTACACACTACTCATTGCAAACAACCCAAACTGCACTTGCTACGACAGTTAAACAGATACAAAGGGGATGCCACGTCGATACAATGTTTAAAACTTATAATGTAATTCATCATCGTAATTGTACTGAAATCCAATTATTTAATTTATATTATTCCCATATACGGCATACTTTGGACATAAATTATTTAAGCTTATTTTGGTGTGTATATTATGAATTATATATGTATATTGAGAATAAATGAAGGACAATGAAATCTGTTCAGTGTACAGCTATATAATTATTTACTTATGATAATAAAATTAAAAAAAAGATTAAACAGGATGTAAATTACCCATAAAGCATATTTATACATACAATTACATGATTTCCCGCCTCAGTCTCACAAGAGGAGCACTCGTGAATGGCTGAATCTTTCATGGCGTAGAATTTTGACCAATCACAGATCTACTCTTTCCAAGCAGAGTTGTCGACTGTTACCCTTTTTTTCAGATATGTATTAAGTCATGGTTCTCGCTAAGGTGTAAAAATTGATTGAATTTAGCAATAAAACTATCACTGAAAAATGACACTATATCACTTTGGAAACTGCCTGGCGCTCGTATATGTGCCATATTATTTAACTTATAAATATTCGGGGCTGTAAGTACTTGATGAGTTCTTATATTTCATGTTTCTCAAATCCTAACCTAATTTAACATAATCACAATCATTTTAGCTCAGAATATGGAGCTTTTTGGAAGTGTGTTCAGGCAGGAGGAATCTACATATTTACTCAACTTGTTAAAATGTTAGCGCTTGCAACATTTTTTCCCACAGCTGATAGCGTCGGACAAGAAGGCTTTGACATTTTTGGAGTATGTTATTTAAAACTATTCTTAATTAGATACAATTAGTAATACAGTCTATGGTTTGTTATCAAAACCTTTCTGCTTTTAGGAATTTCTCAAATCCTCCATTGATCTCGCAGATCTTGCTGGAATACTATTAGTATTGAACGGTATACCAGGAAAAGGACATGCTAAAGTTTTGACAGCAGGTATTGGATGGGCAGGTGCAGAGGTACTTCTCACTAGGTTTCTATTACTATGGGTAGGTGCACGTGGTGCTGAGTTTGACTGGAAATACATTCAGAAGAGTTTAGAATCCAACATCAGTCTGGTAAAATTATTTACTTCGTAGAACTTGTAATTAATAATTTAACTGTTATTTAATTACGATGATTTTTGATCTTCAGGTTCAGCACATAACGACTGCAACACTTGTCTGGTTGTGGTCACGACACGACCTACGTCGTGGCCTTGTTCCATTAGTTGTCGGTATGCTGTTAATAACAATTTATAGGCCATTAATTCTTGACTTTTTAACATCTGTTTTACTGGCTGGTCCATGGTCATCCCTTTTCATTAAGGCTGTCACCACACTCTTCATGGGTGCTACTACCTTGCATATTTATGCAGGTCTTGCTCATTCTATTGGTATATTTTAAGCAGAAAGTTGAGAATGTACATACGATTAAAAGTATTGAAGCAAAACCTATAAATATCTATGCGTCAATGTGGAATGCATATAGCAACATGAGAACCAATCAGCATCATGGATATTTATTACAATTCACTTCATTGTAAAACTAAATTTATATATTAAAAGACTTATAACTGCATACGTAATAATATATTCAGATGAATTTTAATGTGTTTGATTTTGTCATCCAGTCTATATAAATTGTAATATGCTTTTAGTAGCTTTTATTGAAAACAACCCTTTATTGAATCTTAGTTTCTAGTACGAGTCAAAATTTTTGACATCCTGTAGACTCACTCCAACTCAGTCTTGTAAATCTAAGACAATATTAATATTATATTATCTATTTTGGACAGCAAATAAATAACTTTTATACGATACAAAATTAGATATAACATTTATAATTTTTGAAAGCTATCAATCTTTTCACGTATTTACATCAATTCGATTGAGTGACTGAAAGTTTCCCCAATATTTTTCATAACTATACGATTACATGTTTCCCGTATTTTAGTTATAATATGCATAAACGCGTGTTCATTATGAAAACAATTTATGATTCTTTATGGGGAACGAGATAAGGTTACAATATTCTTATTATTATGACTTGGAAAAATTAAGAAAATACTTAATTAGCGAAAATAACAAGGAAAACGAAGCGTAATCTATAAAAAGCCCCACAATTTGTATACTTGAAAAATATAAAAATGATCTAGTACTATTTAATCTCCGGTAAAAATTCATTCATCGCAAGGCATTAGTATACAATAGAGGATTGTCAATCAGTATCAATCTGCCACATAACATTTGAATAACTTTATAATCGAGATATTAATCTAAAAAATTAATTCGAATATTGTGAGGTTCTATGTTTATCTGGAAACAAAACTTCTTAAGCATTGTTCTCTGTATATATAATACTGTACACTTCGTTATCGACAGCATGGATTTTCATTCATCTTCGCTATAAGTATTTTATATAATATCAGGATCATAAAATTTAGGACTATCTTTATATCACTTTTCCAATTGATGAAGGGATCGTAGAATTAGCATCTTAATTTTACGTGTGTTAATATTCCTAACACCTCTTAATCATTACGTGTTTACAAATCTTCAGAAAAACAAGATGACACCAGAATTACAGTAGAAAATAATGCATACCCAATTTCCTTTAAGAAGGAGCACACTGTATTCTTGTATCATTCTCAAAATCCGATTGACTGCCACTGTAAGTCGAAGAGTCGTTATCACTAGATGAATCCATATCAGTGACCATTCTAGTATCTGGCACCTGGTTGGCTAATCGTTCCATGTAATTCTATAAAAATTACAATTCAACATTTTATATCTAGTTGCACAAGGTTGCCTATATTAACTTATAGCCAAGGACCTTTGTAGGCAACTTTATCAAAATATCAAACTTTATCAAAACACTTACTCTTACTCTCACTGTTCGACGCATGTGCCTTTGTAAAAATCGTCGCATATGACCAGCAAATACATTTGATGTGATACATGCTGTATCCTCCGCCCGCCTTCTCAAGTTAGATTTAATACACTGGGTAGAAAAAAATTATTCGTGAAGATATTGCGCAAAAATACAAGTACTAACAGTAACTGAATTAACATTTATAAGAACATACGTTCTGTAGACCAGTCATGTCAGGAACTTTCTCATCCGAAGGTATCCAAATTTTGACATCATAATCAAGACCACTCGTTGCCAAAATTGGAATATGTGGATGGGGTTCTAAAACGTTCACCTAAAAGAGAGTTATGTCAGAGCATATTGGGATCTAACAAATAAATTAGCGACGCTTGATATATTACCACTCCTTGTTCATCACCAAGCATCCACTTCACTATAGCTTCTGTATTTTTATCCCATATATAAATGTTACCGCAGTCAGATCCTGATATTATGAATTCACTCTTCGGTCCAAAGAAATTAACGCCTTTTACTGTAACAATATAAAAATAATATAAATCATTGCTTTGTAATTCTCAGAATCCATACGTACCAGTAGCATTGTTTCTATGACCCTGGTATCTCTGAGCGAAGTCTTCACCAGACTGGGTAACTGACAAGTCAAACAGATAAATATCTTCATCGTTGTATGAGGCAAGAATTTCGGTGCCATTGTAATTGTACACAGCGCATGTGATGTGAGCATATTTATTACCAATCTATACGAAAGAATAATATTTGAGTCTTTTTATTTCGTACAAAATTCTTAATTTGTTTCCTTAAATGAATGAAACTTACCAAACGCCGTGGACAAAGTTTATAAAGTGGTATTGTAACTTTTCGTCTGTCATATACGCGCACATAATGATCACGCCCTCCCACACAGAACTCATTACTGTTTAAAGGATTGGAGTGAATGCTATACAGCCGCACATCCGTTGAGGCCTCTCTGACAGTTAAAAGTCTACACAAAAAATCATCTCCTTAGTATTCAGAAGGGTTAAACGCTCATGAAACACTCACTTGGTGGGTTTACTCCGGCGCACGTCTATGGATAGCACCTTGGCATCTTCTCCAGCAGAAAGGACCACGTGAGGAGTATCCGGATGTGTTGAAATTTTGTGACAGGCTCCTCGGTGAGATGCTAACTTCTTGGAGATATTGGCGTGCAGATCGTTCAATCGAATTTGCCCATCACGAGCTGCAGTTACTAAAAGATACTCCATATCCAATGGTAACCATTTAACCTGTCGAGTAACGGAATAGCATATCATTATATGGTATTTTATGGATTTGATTGTATTATGAAAATTACCTGAAATATATTACTTCTGTGGGCACTCTGGATAATACGTTGTGAATTTCCTGTGGCCCAATCCCAAATGACAACTTCCAAGTCATCAGATCCACTGGCAATTAGATTACCTTTTTGATTGAAACTCAGTGCATTAACACAGCCCTGAAGAAATATTCGAATTGTTTTGTCGTTCTCAAACAAATTATAGATACGTTCATATTTTATTTTATTTTAAATGATGATACCTGATGCCCTTTTAACTTGTACATAAGTTCTAGCCGTTCCACGACATGCAGTGAACCATAGAATTTGCGTTGGAAAAGTGGATTATTTCCTAATTGACGATTAATGATCTCCTGGACCATTAACCAATTGGGTTTGGGCTTTTGCTTTCGCATCACTGCCTCTTCCTC
>JARQSV010000694.1:122100-188053 GCA_030142285.1 Calameuta idolon | reverse complement strand
AATTGACGATTAATGATCTCCTGGACCATTAACCAATTGGGTTTGGGCTTTTGCTTTCGCATCACTGCCTCTTCCTCATCCAAATCTTCTTCGCTGGCTGTAGTCCACTCATTAGAATCGTCCTTACCTATATAAATAATGTTTATTGTCCATATATAAGTATTTGAATGAAAATTGATTTTTGTAATCAAGATCGAATCTCGTTGCTCACCTTCCTGATCCAGATTATCACTACTAGAGTCGGAATCATGCTCAAGAAGCTCATTTAATGGGACATCTATATTATCATCATCAGAGTCATCATTAGCTTGTGCCACTGTACTTTGACCATTTGAAGTTTCCCCAACACCTAATAGTGTAATGTAGATATGATTTTACAAAAAAGGTATCTTACAATTCAGATAGGTAGTTAGAAATATACCTCTTCCTTCAGAAATGGATTCATCCACAACCATTTGATTTGATCCTTCACCGACTTCACTTTCTGGATATT
The DNA here is from genome assembly GCA_030142285.1 of Calameuta idolon. Lineage (NCBI taxonomy): Eukaryota > Metazoa > Arthropoda > Insecta > Hymenoptera > Cephidae > Calameuta > Calameuta idolon. Next base: position 187,560 of record JARQSV010000694.1, on the reverse strand, counting down.
CCTTCATACGATAATTGCGATTTTTCACTTTAAACTTCAATTTATGGAATAAGCTTGTATTGCCTCTTGCACTACTTCCAGCACAGTCGTCAACAGTAGGTAGATCATTAGGACTCTCACTGGTTCTTTGACGTTTGCTGGAATCTTCTTCTGAACTGTTTCCTGACTTCTCCATAGAAGTATCAGTATCTCCACTTCCAGGTTCCGCTACAGATTTAACGTTCAAATTTTAAGATTCAGCAATTTCGTAATATTATATATATGATCTTCTTCTATAAGATTATTAAAATACCTGTAGAGATACTTCTTTTTGATGAACTCTGATCACTACTCGAAGTGTGTGGATCGTTTTCATTTGACAAACGACGTGCGAAATTTGTCTTTTTCATTTCTGAAACCTTCATTGGATGTCCATTTCCAATTGTTAAATCTTTCTTTTCATCCATTGATTTATCCAGTGGATTTAATATCTCACTATTTGTATTTTCAATGTTGTCTACAGATTTTCCAGAGTTTTCTACATTATTGATGCTTTTAGTATCGGCAGTACTTTCTAAAGACTCCATTGTTTCTTGTGCAGAAGGTTCAATCTTCTCACTTTTGAGATCCTTTCCTCTGTCATCAGTGTCCATATTCATATAATTTCATGTGACATTAAAGAAACAATTATGACCCTTTTCAATCTCTTTGGCTCATATGTTCTTACAAAAGGTAAATATGTTCGTTGATTTTTACTTCACTCGTCTTGCAATATAATTCTGGAATCTAAAAAGTAACTTAATTAGAAAGTTATGTTTGCAGTTTCAGGCTATTTGTTATTTTCATCAATAATAAACAGACTATAAAAAACCCTTATTTTGGGCTATCAGCATCTACTAAATGAAATCTTCAGCTCTTTAACGTTATGGTAAGATATTAAAGAAGTTGAACTAGAATAAAGAACAATAAAGATAACATGGCTAACAAGGAATTAGAAATATGCCAATACGAAATTGATAGAGCTTGCAGTATCGTGTGACATACTCAAAACGTAAAAACAATAATCGGCGCAATTAATGATTATATAAATTTATTTATTTTTATGGAAGGCTTTAACTAAGGCTGATACGCACCCGATGGACAGTTTCTTGAAGACCGCTAACACGAAACAGTGACCTAAAAGCTACAGATGGGGTAGTGCTGTGAGCTAACGTTTTCACTGCGTCGACAGAGTTTTCAATTGCGTTTTAACCTCCCTGCCTCATTTATTACAAGACCTATGTCGTCGGTAGATAAATGCATTTACTTAAGATCTAATATTCATAGCGCTTTACACATTAATTGCACTTACATTTTACTTAATCTTTTATAATCAAACATTCAGTTGAATAAAATCTGCTACTGAGCCTCCATTCTCCCTTGAACGTATTATTCCTCTTATCATGTGGGATTTGTTGCAACTTCGTTCAATCAACAACAGCCGGTGCTGATATCACGTGGCGTTTGAACATCATCTAAAGCGCGATGCTAAAAGTTTTTAAAAATGGCTCGTATATTAAAATTCTTTAAAGTTATACGGAATAATTGGAAAAAGTCAACATTTGCTGCTGCGGCTCTTTCTTATGGAGTCTCGTATAGTGTCGATTCTTATGAGTACGTATGTGATACATTGTTCTAATTAATTTCAGAGATTACTGTACCCTTAACCTTATGTTCATTTATCTGTTTCAATAAATTACAAAAAATTGTGCAATTTAGCCATCATTTATTATTATTATTGAATACTTTCAGTACTGAACAATTGATGAGGCAATACTGCGAAGAAGCAGTCAAATATGGAGATGAACCACTGCCTGTTCATATTAAGCCACGGCATGTCACAGTCATATTAAATCCTGTGGCTCATAAAAGGTTTGTGTGGTAAAATTGCAATGCAATTTCTGTAGAAGTATTACTACGTATCATATATAGAATTGATTAATCCCATATTGTAGGAAAGCTGAGAAATTATTTAAGGATTACTGCGAGCCATTGCTTCATCTTTCTGGAATAGCAGTGACAATATTACAGACAGAATCAGAGGGTCATGCACGGAATTTAGTGACGAATTTGAATACTCAGACTGATGCCATAATTGTAGCAGGTGGCGATGGCACATTGTCAGATGTTGTTACTGGAATTATGCGGAAGTACAATGTTGATTTGAGTTTAGTAAAGCAATGCCCAATTGGAATACTTCCTTTGGGTCAAGTGAATAGAGTAGCAGATTCCATATTTCACGGATACGAGGATCATCCCCACATTCGTGAAATGGCAGAAGCTACAATGGCTGTCGTAAAAGGAGAAACTAAAATGATTGACGTTGTGGAAGTGCAGGTGCTCAAAGTAAGTAAAACCAAATTCATACTGTCCTATATTATAGGCATACCAATGTACAAATTAATTGAATATATGTTATAGCAAGATCCTGAGAAGCCCATGAAACCTGTGTATGCGGTTGGTGCTTTAGAATGGGGTGCTTGGCGAGATGCTAATGCACGTGTCAATAAATACTGGTACTGGGGATCACTTCGAAAGTAAGTCTCATCTTTACAGTTATTATATGTATATCGATTAACAATGCATAAAACATACTATTTTACATGTATCCAAAAATCGTAGGTACGCTACATATGTGTTTAATGGATATAAAGGAGATTTAAATTGGGATTGTGATGGTGTACTTCGATACACAGAACCTTGCGACGGTTGTTCACGTTGCTATCATGAACATCAAACTACTAATAATTCTAATTTGGAAAGGAGATGGTGGCACTCCTTTCTACCAAAAAGAACTGCCATACCATCTGGTAATTACTTAGGATTCGATTAACATCAATTGAGAATTTGTCATTTTTTATGTAATATAAACTGTACCTTCCACAGTGGATTACAGTAAAATAACAAATGAAAAATGCGGTGAGGTTCACGAGATGCCAATTGCTGCATCAGAAGTTCACGTAACAACTAGTAACGCAAAAGGAGTAAAAGCATCAGCAGTACCAGCAGTAAAAGTAGAATTAGGTTAATAGATTTTATCTGAATGTTTATGGTAATTTTAAATAGATCAAATACAAGCAACAGTAATAATACAAATTCTGTTTGAAGGTCCTAAGAACGTTAGTTATGCAACATTCGTTGCTGAAGGATGGAAACGTGTACATGGAAACAAAACATTGGTGAATCACACAGTGGAGGCTAAGGATATTGAGCTTCATCCGAAGAAAGCTGAAGACACCTCGGTGAGTGAAATTGTATAACTTTCTAAGTACTATTTTAGGAAGAGGGTATATTAACATGGACCAATATTCCTTACAGAGGGAAAAAGAAGAAATGTTTTCAATAGACAATGAGGAATTCGAATTGAAGCCTATTAAAGTTCGTTTACTTCCTAGGACTGTAAAAATATTCTGTCCATCGTCAGGCAGTTAATTCAATAAATAAGATAGCACATAGAAATTAAATGAATTTCTTTTGAAATATGTTTTATTAACATTATCTTACATAAATATCATATAGTGACTATGATTTGGAATCGATCACTTGATTCGCGTTCCAAAAGGCAGAGAGCCTCGTAATACTCCTTTCAATACGAATTAATTGTTAAGGTCTAACTTAAATCCTAGTTCATATAAAATGAACTTCTGTACAATAATTACATTGGAAATTCTGACTACGAGGTATGTTTTAATGCTTAACTTTGTATAATACACTGTTTACTTTTGGCAACGTATATTTATTATAAAAAAATAATTTATTTTAAAAACAGTTTTCATAGAATCGCTCAGTCTCAGCTTCTTCCGGGTTTCGATTTCCTCGTAATATATACCATCTGTGAATGAATCTTAGAAAGTTTAGATTTTTTATAAAAATTGATACCTGATCATTCGCAAGTTGTCAGATGATAGATAAAGGAAATATTTATATCAAAATGGCGCAGGAACTTTTTCAGTAAATTCTGATTTCGTGATTAGGATGATAAATGAGGCTGATGTTCATTTCTTAAAAGAAAAAGAACTGAGACATTCGTTATTTTTTAATACTTATCGCTCCCTGTATCACGCATCATCACAGGGGTCACGAGTATTATTGACTTGCGGGTCGAGGTGAGTCTCTTAAATATTTAATTCCGGTTTATCACACCATTTAACGTTCATCGCTGCTGTTTGGATTCAGTTTGGATGGAGATAACGCAGGGTTTTTCTGAACACAGTTCCTTGTCGCATTCCTTACCAGTAATTTTAAAGAAATTAAGTAATGAAATTGATGGACTCTTAGGCACCTTTCGTGGTTCTGTAGATTTTGATCTACCTGTCCTTCGACCTGGAGTCAATTGAGCCTTAGGACTACTTGCTCTATCATTTGTAACTTTGACCATTTTTTGCTCGTAACGTTCCTTCCTGATCTTCGTCAACCAATCCATATTCTCCTTGCACTTTTGTGGTGACATTTGTAGAAGATGCGGCGCCGTGCCGTCAACAACAAAGTTTGGTAGGTTCAACGTTGGTGAAAAGAGATGACTATTAGTCTTCCTGGTTGCGATTGAAGAACTAGGTCCTGGCTCATCTGAATCGTATCCTCGGTTCCGTATTGCTTCACTGTCACTTCCTGGACTAAATAGCCTGCGTGCTCCACGATTTTCCAAGTGAGCACGTTTCGCTAAAGGCTCTATATTCTCGTGAATTGGTGAAAGAATTGATTTAAATTTACTGTCTGTAATACATTCCCCGGGCGAGATTTGAGAGTAACTTCTTTTGGAAGAATTTGTACTGTCACGAGTCCAGGAAGTACAATTCGTATCTGATATATCATCAGAATTTGGATAAATGGGTGTATTAATGCCTACAAAAAAGAAAAATAAGATACAAGTTATTACTTTTTCTAACCCTTAGACAATTATCCTTTTATCAACATGGAGTATTCTCTTACTAGGATTTGAATCTGATCCTGGCGTACGTTCTTGATTAATAATCCATCGACGTGATACGGTAGGTGTAGTTTCTAACCCCGGATGGCCTAGCTTATTTGTATTAAATACAGCCTCAGCTTCACCTTGTATTTGAACTTCTGCGTTGTCTATCTTATGTTCGGGGCCTACCCGCCATATTCTATGGCAAGAATCGTCTGAGCAAGTTACTAGCTGTAAATAAAAGTATAAAAAGAAGTTTAAACAGTGGAATTAGGAACAATAACGTTGTAGGCTAAATAGGCTTACTTTAGTTTCTCCGACACTACACCATGCAATGCATGTAACTTCTTCAGTGTGTCCTGAAAGTTTTACCAGTGGACCACCAGGTCTATTAGTATGCCAAATATAAGCTAACTCATCACTTGATCCACTGGCCAAGTATCGACCATCAGGGCTTAAGCATGTCTTTACGTAGAAGGTAGAATTTTTATGTCCATAAAACTCTGCCACTGTAATACATTGTGTTAATCATGAACTCTATGCAGTATGCATAATGTATTTGCCTAAATGAAATTCTGATTTACCTGGCTTAGGATTATAAGATGTTATGTTATAGGTGTATATGATATTATCCATGCAGCTCGCATAAAGTGTTATTCCAGCTGGACAGACTAGTAACGACGTAAAACCGTTTCTCGTGCTACCACCTGCATAATTCATCACGTGCTTGGCTAAAGGGTCCCTTTTATGCACTGTATAATTTTTCCGTAAATCCCATACTTTTATTAATCTAAGAAGATGAATTAGAAATTGTATGATTTTTAAGAATCAGAAAAAGCTACTACTGATAAGACAGGGTACAAATCAGTGGAAATATTACCCATCGCCAGCTGTACAGGAAAGTAATGTGAAGTCATCTTGAAAGACAAGACCAGTTATGCTCTGCGCTCTTGAAGCTGCCGAAAGGGTACGACGATGGTATTTTGTACTTCCTGTTTGCCGCATACCATGAGCATTAAAGATGCAATTGTCTGGTTTTGGTAGATCATTGTGATTTGCTCGGATATCCCAGATCATTATGGCACCATCACGAGCTCCAGTTGCAAATACAGCTGTAATAAATATGTTGTGCATTAGGTTATACTGATAATTATAATTCAGATTTATCTTGTCAGGATGACATTGTAAATTAAAATACCTTTGTCTTGTTGTCGAAAAACTGCTGTTTTGACACTTCGGGTATGTGCATGAAAACAATCAATCTGTGACATTTCTTGTCTGCTTACATCCCACAATCTGGCAGTGTGATCTCCCGATGTAGTAACTAGTTTTAGTTCTCCAGGCATCCATGCTACATCAAATATTGCATTGCAATGTGCCTAAAATATATCAATATTTAAAACAATACTTGACTACACCATATTGATAATAATATAGATATCAATTATTGACATACTTGAGTTCCTTCTAACGCTTGATTTGGTTCTCTGCTAATGGCAGTATCTTGTAAGGCAACCTTACCATCTTCATTAGCCAATGCAAGAATGTGTTCGTACCCTGATGTTGTACAAAAGCGACATGCCAATACAGGTGGTTCAGGATTAAAATCAGGTGCATTTGTAGTTGGTAATATTCCATGGTATACATCATTCCTAAAGCATTTTAATCTGTACAATACAATATCGTAGTCTTTTATCGATTCTGAAATAAAGAGAACAGGGTATCTTATTATTAAGTCATGAAAGAAAAGATTAATCTACAAATTCATAGCATAGAGTTGTAATGTTCAAATATCCTTAGGGTATTAAATCGTCTAGGGAACATTGTTGGCACATGTCAATTACAGATTATCAAGAATTCATTGTTGTAACCTCTCAAACCAAGAGAATAAATGAGTCAAATCATTTTACATGGACACTTGTAAAGATATAGAAGATAAAGTACCGAAAATGGATGACGCGACTCACCAAAACCTTCTTGTCTTCTATTAATGGCACGAACCACATTCATTTTGTATGTGATTCAAATAAATTCACAGTCGATCAATTTCTCGTGCGTCTTGTTTATATCGGTCGGAACATTACGCGGGAAAATCTGTCAGTTTTCCCGCAAAATCGAAAAACTAACCTGCAGTCCCGTTTTCAATTCACGATATTCCGTTATGTTACGGTGTTTGTTCCAAATGATCATCTTTGGAACGCATTAACCTTCAATGGTACATGGCGTCAAAAAATGCTAGCAAATTGTTTAGACACCGCGCTTTATTCTTTTATGTATTTATTTTTGTAACGTTTGGACGCGATTATTTAAATAACAAATACGGATTTGCTAAACGGTAATGTTATGTTATTTAACAATGTTACTTAAACCTTCAAGTCTGTCAATCCTACTGTCATTTGTATTTAGTAAGTGATAGTACCTATGTAGTTCAATATGAAATTTTTCTTGATGAATGTAATATCACATTAATAAGTGTCATATTATTTTGTGAGTTCAATGTGAAAAATTATGGAAGAAGAGTTCAATGATATTGATGTTAATAATGAATTTCTATCCCAGTCATACGTGCAAGGCATTAGCAGGTAAGTTTTGTATTTTTTTGTATTTTTCAAACTTCCTGTGGGTTACATTCACATTGATTTAGATTAACAGTCTAAAATAACTCTAGTTATAAATTTAAGTAATTGTTGTGCAATGTTTTTTGTATATGTGCAGGAAAAGCTGAGGTATTGTATTTTTTTTAAGCTTTAGGCTGCCAACTCTTGTTGGATTTAGTGTTCTTGGGAGTACATTAGTATACGTGTTAAAGGATCGATTACCAATAAAATTAATTCTTTCCTCGTTATCTGCACAAAATCTCCAACAGCCTAAAAGTTGACATCGGTAGTTGTTTTTTATTCTGGACATAGTTTTATATCAAATCATTCACCTTGATTTCTGGTTATAATAACATATATTCCAGGATAACAGGAAGAAAAGAAGAAGATGTTTCCATACTTAATATCCCCGAGGAAATTATTCTTCAGCGTAAAGAAGTTTGGAACAAGCTGTTCCTAAAGTATTCAGAAAATGTATGTTCGGTAATATTTTCTAAAATATCTTTCAAACTAGTATGTTGGGTACTGTTTATATTTAATTTGATATAGGTTTCAGATGAAACGGAACTTGATATTCACACATTTGAACCTATTGAAGAAGATAATGGATCTCGTGAATCAGTGCATCGCTTACCTATGCGAAAACCTTCCTATCAAGTACAGTACTGGGTAGATACTGGAATGCCACCCTACAAAGCATTAGATGAGAATAATTACTCTGATCCTGGATCATCCCTGAGTGAATACGAACAATCACCACTATCAGCATTTAATCATTTTAAATTGGCTCAGTGTGACAATATTCAACCAGTCGTTCGTTGCACGTCCTCCAGCAGTTCGATAGACACCGCAGTTTATATCTTATCGAACGCAAATACCACTAAGAAAGCTGATACTATTGCTATTATGGAAGGTGCAAAGCCTGATAATAATGCAGATGCATCGGGTAATGCTGCCAACGTCAGAACTCAATGTAAAACTCCAATACCTGTCCAGAAATCTACTTTGCAACCTCAAAAAGTGCCATCAGATATTCATAGTGAAACAACTGAAAGTCTATTTCATAACAGAAAGTCACAATGTCCTGGTGGTTCACTGAAGAATAATAAAAATACAAGATCACCGTTAATTTTGGACAATGAGAAAGAAAATTCATTGTCTGACGATACAGAGACGGATAACGAGTTAAACTGCTCGTTAAGATCGGTTCATTTTGAAAGATTATTGAAAAGCCCACTTTTCAATAATACATTTTACAATACGACACCTCAATACAGTTCCAATAAATCCGATATATTGGATGTGCCTTTTCAATCAACATCGACCGCATACACGGCTCATAATGCTGATAATTTGGAGAGCGATTTCAATCAAGAAACATCTCAGCTTCTTTCAAAGAAAAAACCCCTGAAGAAAAGTCGAACTCGGAAATTAACCAGAGCGGACAATGCTGCATCAAAAGCATTGCATCGCAGAAAATTATATACAGACAGAAACTCACCAGTGGATCTTATCACTCCTGTTGTCAAGGAAGTTGGTAAATTATCTCCAATTAAAGAAGCTGTAAAGGCGAAACAAAGTTTACACCCCGCTTTGGAAACTCCTCATTCGACACAAGATAAAACTTTGATGATATTGAAGCGCGCCAAAATGCGTGCGCGGATGAAAATGAAAAGAGCATCATTGCTTTCGCCAACTCGTGATGACGCCAGTCATGAAAGTGATCCTAGTATGTCATTAAACTCTACTATACCCAACGATGAATCCGTGAATGGCGCTACAGAACTCGAAGAAGTCACAGCAGCTAAGGAGCAAGATACAGCGACGAGTGCTTCCTGTAACTTGGCTGAAACATGGAAAGTTCTATCTGCTCATTTAAATCCTGTAGTTCGACTACAACGAATAGACGTTGAATCATGGATGAAATTAATGCCATCGGATAGAAGTAATACAACAACTGAGGATGAAAATCAGGTGAACAAATGTCCACTGACAAAACAGAATTTGCTGGACATGGAAGCGCGGATAAGAAGTACCAACGGTGCCCTTATGTATCCCATTACAAATTGTTCCTATGTAGAAGTAACTGATAGTGATCAGAGTACAATTATTATGTGCAGGTGCACTGATAATTCAGTACAGTCAAAGGCATTGAACAATAGTCGTTGTAGTGATAATTTTGATACTGTGGAGCATTGTTTTGATACTAATGTAAATCCATTAGAGGAAGATATTGATTGTGAGAATAATAACAATAGCACAGCCCTTGACGATGCGTTAAAGTTGAGAATGTCAATTGAAGCGTCGAATAAGCGTCCCGAACATCAAATAGATCAAGAAGCCATCGATGATGCTGAAGTTTCAGAAATCATGAAAGAATCAGAAACTCGTGATAGAATAGTTTCGCCGTCGGGATTACGAAGATCGGAACGTGAAAAGATATCTGAGTCTTCGGTAAGCTTATTGCCAAGGAGAAGCGTGGATTTGCAAAGTGAATCAAAAACAAATTGGCAGCCCAAAATGGACCCAGTGAAAAATGAATTTAAAAGGACTTTAAGAAGTGCAAACAGACAAACTAAAACAAAGAGGTCTAAGAGAAATATTAAAATGAATCTACGTGTAAGATCCCAAAAGCAAATTGATCGAATGCGGGATTGTGACGATGACGAGGAGATATCATATACGTCATCATCAATAAAAAGCTGCGTAACCGACATTGAAAGCATTGAAGATATCAAGAGGGAAGCAATAGCGAATGCTGAAAAATTAGTCATACGATTGGAAAGGTTACCGTCAAACATATTAGCTAATAAAAATAGAAAATATGAAAATTCTGGAAAGAAAAGTAAAGTTGTTGAGTTTAAGGAAATGCCAAGAAAATCTCCAAAACTATCAGAACAATTGAAAGTTGTTAAATTTACTAAGAAATTACTTAGCAAGTTTCACAATAACAGTAACAATGTATCCGACAATAGTTTATCCTGCTCAGAGGAATCTTCCACCAGTGGCGTAACAAAAGAAATCGAAACTGCTAATATTGATATCATAAAAAATCCCAGGACAATGATAAACAGCAATTCCTCAAAGAATGGTTCGACTGCTGTTGTCACTATAGGAACATCAATAAAGAATACTTGCATGTCGAGTGAAGATTGCAGCGAATCCATTTTAAAGCCCAGTCAGAGTGCTAGTTGGCTAAATTTAGATGTAATGTCATCTGCCGATGAGGATGATGATATTTTCAATGTTGTCAAATCTACTCAAAAGAGTGAGCGAAGAAAATCAATGAGAAAAATTTGCAATATTTCTGACACATCTAGTACAAATTCATCAAGAAGAATAACGAGGAGTAGGGCTTCTTCCTTTAAGGAATCTAGTAATGTTAAAGAAAAATCATCAGAGGTCTCCAATAAAATGAAGAAAACTAAAAGAAACGGGGTCTACAGTTCCAGTGAAATATTAAGCAAAGACAGTGGAAAAGGATCAGACTCATCGAGCAGAATAAAATCTACAGAACTATTAACAGTTAATGATATAATATTCAATTATAAAAGAATCACTCGTAATCGTAGTAAGACCTTATCGGCTTTGTCTACAGAAACTGGTTCGAGGAATAGAAAAATGCAGAGAATTACAAGAAATAGGCTCTGTGGCAGTGCAGGAAATATGAGCGAGTCTTCCGATAATGATACTCTGCGAAATCGCGGTCGTTCTGTTCAATCACGAAAACTGGGATGGACTAATTCATTAATATCGTCAGACTCATCTGCTGTATCAAGTGTTGAGAAGAAAATTTCTCCACTCGTCACATTAAAGCAGCAATCGAATTCCAAAAAATTGCCCAAGGAATCTTTTGACGAAACATCCATGGCTTCCACTTCTGCATTGATATCTACAAGAAGCAAACGACTTGTTCGTGAAAACGGTTTGAAACCAGAAAATGTGAAATCTACCTCACCGAAAAAATCAAAGACGCCACTTTTGAAAAAAGCTGAACGCACTTCGCAGAGTACTAGAGTGCTCCCAGCGTCATTAGACTCCACGTCTGATTCAACGGATGGAATTATCGTGAATCAAAAATCGATTGGTTCTATTCGTAAAAAGAGAAAACTAGAAAAGGACGTTCAGGAAAAATCAGTTTTACCAAAGATTGATGACAAAGGAACTATAAATTTATCCAAATTTCGTGAAAAATGCAGAAATAACATTTCGGATATGTCATCCTCGTCCAGTGACCTAAATGGAAGATATAAAAAATTATTATCACCAACCAAAAGTAAATTTACACGATCAAACAACACTTCTCAAATAACTGCGACATTTGAAAAATTAACGAATGAGACAAAATCAACGAAGTCTAATGTATCGTTATCATTGATAGAATATTTAAATAATACTTCCGACGAATCTCTCATTAGCTTTAGTTCGTCGCGTGAGAATTTTGAAAAATCTAAAAAAATTAGTATTCCAGAAAGTACCATGAGGATATCACTTGGCAAGAAAAGTTCTAAAGTTGGAAAGCCTGTGGTTTATCAACCGATAACTTTTCATCAAAATTCAGACTCTGAAGACGTATAAATATTAGGGGCTGTATCGTTTATAAAGTACATTATTTACTCTGTATTGTTGTAATCATTAGGTTATTAGATACCTTAATATTTTGTAATATGCGTTAAATAGCTTTAAACTAATTAATTACAGTTAATCTTGATGACTGGTGCGTAGAAGAAAGCTTTATAAACACCCTACGGTACTATTGATGTAAAGCCTTGGTAACTCAATCAGTGTGCTTCGTTAAAAAACAAAATAAGAGAAAAAAATGTTATATTTTTAATTACTAATATAACCCGTAAATCCTATATTTAAACTTATCTCAGTTTTGAGTGGCTCTCGGCGAGAATTGGTTGTTCACACTAAATACAGTGGACCGAATTATCCGTAAAAAGAAGAAAAGTATTTCTAATTTATATTATAATGAAAGAAAACTTAATGTACATTCTAAAGAGAGGGGTGCAAGTCCACGATTTAAATCTCATCTCTGTGATTCTTCCAGCCAATGCGTTACTTATTTAGTAAAGCTCACGAAGATTATTATTATTACTACAGTATTCGGTACAGCCATTAATGATACGTTTATGGGGAAAAAGACGTAACTGAATTTGATGATCCTCGTGTCAAACTATTTATTAGATCTTCAATTCTCGAAGTTGTGCTTCGCCTTCTTAGTTTTCTTTATAAGAATTGCCTACGGTAACTAACGACCTAAATAAATAATATTTTAACAATCGATGCCTCTTTATTTTCTTGCGATTCGTTTTCCTCTATTATATAATTCAACGTTTAGCTGTACCAATGACGTGGCGTCGTGTCAAAGTTAAATGATAACCTTGAGAAACATAACCTTGAAGTGTTATGGGATTCCATGCGACTTCCTGAAAACCAGTCTTCTCGATGTCTTTAATAGGATTTGAATCTAGACGACAGCCGCCAAACAACGCTGGCCAAATGCCAGTTTTCGTGAGTATCTTTTGCAACCATCTAATAAAGGTTTTATCACTTTCCATTACGTGTTCGAAAAACAGATAAGTTCCGCCCTGTGAAATGAAAATTGTCATGTAAGTCATCACGAATAGTTCAGATCTCGGTAACCTTAAATTTCTTACCGGTGCTAAGACTCGATATATTTCACGAAGGGTCGACGTAACTGATCTGGTCGAACAAAGTGATCTCGTAGTAACAACAACGTCTACACAGCCCGATGGGATACCTTTGAGGGAGCTACCATCGCCGATCATTAAACGTTCAATAGTAATATGCGAAAATTCGTAAGATCTTTCTCCATTGATTAGATAATCGCCCAGCTTCCGATTCCAATCGACGCAGATCAAGTGAGTCCCGTCAGGATAATATTGTATATTGTCACCTTTTTTGAGCGAAAAAATTTTTTGATTTCAAAAAAAAAGAGAAGAAAAAATTTTATACATTGCATCCCAACCTGTTTTCACGCCAATCTCGAGAATGCGAATTTTGCCCATTATTTTCAAAATTTCATCCTTCGATTCTGTATTTATCAAATTTTTAAAAAGTCGCTTCTTATGTGACCCGGCAAGCTCAGCACATTCCATCTCGAAGCCCAATAAATAAGAGCGATATAAATTCTCGCAAAATTTCGACCACTTTCTGTTGATCCAAAATATTAACACGGATGTGAGAATCAGTATAGATCCGTAAATAGTAATGAGATCACGTATCCATAGATCCTTCGCACTCATAATAAGAGATTCACCGATACAAAATTGGTAATATTGGTTATTTATAAAAAGTCAATAATCAATCTATGCACGGCACAACGATAATGCTTATTAACCGTCATGTAATTCCACTGACTTGACATGTATATAACCCGGCCTGCCTAGGGTAGGGGGTGAAATACTCAAACTTTCAAGCACTCATATTAATAAATCTATATATTTCAATTTCATTGGTTTATTTTCTTATCAATCTATTAAATAAATATTAAATGTTTTATATAATTCATTTTAAAAAAATTGACCAAATCAATTTTTCTTAAAATAGCCCCTTTCAGTTATACGAGTATGTCACTCCCAAATTACTCCCTACGTTAGATTTTTGCACCTTTAAGCACGCTGGGTTAATATAATGTACGCACTTATCATTTAGTATCACAACCCTACACTACATATATATTGTTAAAATCAACGTCAAATTCACTTATCTAATTTCTACGAATCCAACGCGATCTTACATATGCAATTTACTGACCGAGAATTGTGAAGTGACTCGGACGACAAATGTACTCGAGACTCCAGTCTCAATCGGTAATGATAAGATAAGGATGACTAGTTTATTTTCTGGAATTATGTGGCTTTATTTCGTAATCAAGGATGCGCAATAGTCTCACAAAATGATAATTATAACTTATCAATTTTATTTATCTTCATTCGAATACATACGACTGTCCCAATAAATAAATAAAATTAAAAATCAAAGCCTAAAGGCGGTTCGATAAAAGTGTCTTAATGAAATTTGATTCACGTGACCATTTCAATCATCGGTAAGTGAACGTAGATAAAATGACTTCGTGACTGTAGCTACGTCGTTACAGTTCTGCTACAACGTGACATGTGTCGCGTCTATTAGCATAAGCACGTTAAAACAATAACGAGCGATCAGCGACTAAAGAATGACAGATGGATGCGTGACATTTCTCCTGGTATTTCGTGAGCGAAGTGCCAGTCGCTCATATAGAAACGATCGTTTCGTTCGATCGTGAGAATTGGAGTACCGTAACGGTTTTATTAGAACAGCAGAGAAGAGTCGACTACGTGATCGATATGTTTAATTAACAAGATACACATGTGTAATTATTTTTTTTTTCATTGATCTTATCGATTTTGATCGACATATTTGACAGATTTTTTTTTCCTGCCGTAGTTCGACGACCCGTGGAAACGCGGCTTGTGGTAGCGGACGACGAAGAATCGAAAGTCAGAAATAAAAAAATGGAAGAAAGAAGCGAGAAAACAATGCTTTTTTTCTGGCAAGGGAAACAGGGTGGCAAAGGGGGTGTGAGGGGTGCCACTGTGTGTACCATAATGGATGCGAAAAATCGATGCTGGGAGAAATGCTTGACTGTCGTTACCAGGGTGCATTTCTTTGTCAAGGAGGTTTAAGAGTGACCACAAACAACGGGGTCGCCGATTACGCTCGACCGGGTGTAACCTCTCATGAGCACAGGCCGAATATACGAATTCGATTGTGAGGCATTTCGCGATCCGGAGGCGTTTTGTTTTCGACATCAGGGCGGAGAGAAGGCTGGCTGCTTTCGTGATGGTTCATTCGTTCGAGAGAATCGTTAATGAAACTGGTCGCTTATGGCAATAGTGGTTGGTTGAGGATCAGCCTTGACTTTGAAATATAATTTTTTATCCGAATGATTTTTTTTTGATTTCGTAAAAAAAAAAAGAAATGCAAATTCTTCACCATCGATCCACTTGGCTTTACAACGAGGGTGGCAGAAAGCTTGCGGAGGAACATTTAAATATTTTTCTTCACTCTTCAAAGATCAGACCGATAACCCGCTATTGTTGGAGTCTACTTCGTGCCTGTGCAATAAGCTGCCCAAAGTTGAGAAGTGCTTTTTTTTTCGTCTGCTGCAAGTGTCTCCCGCTTCTTGCGAACGTGCAGACAAATATACTGGTTAAATCTGCTGACGTTATACTGCAGCCACGTCGTGACGTAACGGCGGGGAAATAAAAAATATTTCACCCTTAGAAAACTTAGTGTACACTTTTGATGAGGTTAAGCGTAGATGTTAAAAGTCGCTGAAGGATTTTTTTTTTTTGGAAAATTATAGTTTGTTTTTGGATTTTTCTATTTTTTTCGAAATTTCAATCGGGCCAATTCTTCTAGAAAGTCACTGAGAGAACTAATTTGAAAAGGCAATTCAGGCTGACTTTTCAAAATGAAATTTTGAAACTCGAAACCTCTAACACTCATACGTACGGACCTACGTCCAAAAAATGGCAGATGCTCTCGTCGTTAACCACGCAACCCCTTTTTCGCTTTGGGGGTGGCAACCTGGGCTCGCTCGTCGATTACGCAAAGTGTGGCGGCATTTAGTCCAGCTAATTGCCAAGCCGAACCGACAGAGGCGAAGGGTGCCGTTTGTCGCATGTGACGGAATTTTCGACACGCGACATGGCGACTTATTAGTATCACACATCAGAGAACGTATGTCACATATAATGCTACCGTATACTGACTTCTTATAAATACCTGCACGCGATACGTTTTTGCTTTAGGCTATCAGAGGACACCTTATGCATGGGGCCAGTGGATACTGATTAACAGGAACAGTATATGTATATATATATATACATATAGAAAAAAGTTATATATTGTGTGTGCATATATATATATATATATATATCTACACATATAATCTAAAGAAAAAAATTATAAGATTTTTAAAATACCGCCATATTTCAAATAAAAATTCTCAAGATAAAATTCTCAGGTTTACTATGGCTCGTATATGGGATACAGTGTAGTACGAGATGCTACTTCGGTTGAAAATTTTTTAATCAATTTTTTTTTGTTCTTGACACTCCTGCTCTTATGATATTCCTGGCGAATACCTTGTCCGGAGTGGAGTTCGCTTGAGAGGACAGTTTTTTTTTTTGAGTGTCGCTACGACAGCGGACGGCATTGTACCTATTGTTGGCGAATTGTAATCAATATTTTCACAATATGGCAGCATTGTCCGGGGCACGAGCGAAGCGTGAGAGTGCTTCATGTGCTTGAGGAATAAGCTCACCCTATAAGTTTTAGCTAGGAAGCTTCTTTTTTTTTTTTTTTTTTTGAATGTCATTCCACGTTGAGAAGTGACCGTGGAAAATTTACTCCCTGAGATCAATTTTTGAGAACCATTTGGATTTTTCGGTTACGGTGGTTTCTGCTTGTTTTTTTGATTTTCTATTTTTTGTTTACATCCTTGCCACTGCCATAAAACCAGAGCATCGTAAAACGAGTCTCGGAGAAGAACTGCAGGAAGATCCTTGAAGATTTACATTTTTTCTTTTCCCTAAATCGTCCAACCCGTCTGACCTACTGACTCCTTTTTCTTTTCTACGTAAAAGTGTTCTTAAAAAAAAAAAAACGGAAAAACATTTTCAAATTCCACAGATACGCGTCTTGAGTCTTTTGAAGGAGGCTCAAAGTCTCTTGTACAGACAGAGGACGATTTCTCCTTTACGACTGAACATCCTAGGCGTTCTAATATTTTCACCTTCTGCCATTCTGCTAGATCGTATTCTAGGCTTTAATCCTTGTACATTTTTTTTTATCCATTTCAAGCACAAATTTCATTTTTGAAGAATTTTTGACAATAATTCTACGGCAGGTGAATTCTGCGAACTGGGCCCAACTCAGAGACTGGACCATTACGTGGCAGTTAAGTGTTATCTTTATATGTTATTGAGCCTTCCCAGCATCCTACGGTAGCGGACTTTTAATTTTATGAGAACGATACAATAAGTGCATTGGTTAATCTTGAAGTTTTGAAGCAACTCACCGTCTGAAAAAACCATTAGGGTTATCGTGAACGGTAGAAATTCTTTTTTCTCTTTTATTAGAAGAAGATAATCAATTCCCACGTTAGTATTGGTATATCTGTATTTAAGTAAAGGTCCTTGCCGACCAAGGACCTAAGGATATTTATCTCGAGGATGACCCAAGCTGATACTCCGTCCGCGTGTCCTCGCGTGCCAGCGGGATCGCATAAGCATTACACGGAGAAAATTTTCCTCAAGGCTCGTTCACATTGTCGCGACGGTAATAAGTAAAGTCAATTCTATGCTGACCGCCGTAAATCAGGACGTCTTTCCTGACTTTTACTTCGTATCCTGGTGCATTGGGATTCCT
Organism: Calameuta idolon; assembly: GCA_030142285.1. Classification (NCBI taxonomy): domain Eukaryota; kingdom Metazoa; phylum Arthropoda; class Insecta; order Hymenoptera; family Cephidae; genus Calameuta; species Calameuta idolon. The sequence continues at coordinate 169,590 of JARQSV010000694.1, read as the reverse complement.
TATGACTTGTTGACGGTACTCATTGTCGACTGTATTTAATGCCTTTATTATTTTACGACTGGCCTCAGGCACATTTTGCTCCTCTTAGAAAATTATTTTTGCTTCACTTCCTCCTTCGTACTTTCATGCCTGTCCATCCTTGACGTAATAAAGACCACGCGACCCGTCGCTCATCCTTTCCATGAGGATTCGCCTTGCACTGATCCTCAAAGACACTCGTTAAAGCATTGGACACGGTACTCGGGTATCTGCAACGAAGAAATTTGAGGTTATGTAGCTTAATTTTTTAAATCTTTCAAAATCTAATTGACCGTTATTTAGTTTTCACGAGGACGACTTGCAGGATGCGTGAGAACTTCTGGTATACTTACTCGGAAGGATTCTTTTTGAAATTCTAAGGAACCCGCAGACAACCTGACACTATTTTCCAAACAATGAACCGACCAGTCAGTACTAAGTGGAAATGTTACACGTTTAGGAAAAAAAATAAAAATAAGAAACTAAAGAAGCTCCTGTGGTGAGTTCTGCTCAGGATCCTTTTCAGGAATTTAAGGCAGTCTCTTGTCTGACAAATTTTATTCATGGGGTAAGTCGTTAAGGCGATTCGCAGGATCATTGATAATGGATAGTAGATCGTACTTGAATCCTGAAGGAAAAGGAGGTTTACGTTTTGGTAAGTAAGGACGAGTTTTACCAAAGGCAACTGCGTTAACAATGTAAAATGAAAAATCAGGCATTTTTGTAAGGACGATTTGGCGCAGGTCCTTGCTCTTGTCTTGCGTCAAAGAAAATCTCTTCTTCGAGGTTTCCCGTCAGTTTATGGTGGCCATAAAACAATTACCGGACATCGCAGCGTGAAGCCATTCATTGGTCGCCATGTTGTTTTTTCTTTTTTTTTTTCTCTATGTGGACGTGATTTACCGTCAGTCTCACGACGTGCAGACCTCTTCTGAATTTTTCTTTATTGCAAGGAACCAGAATGAGAGAGGAGGTGAAAATTTGAAGATAAAAGGTCGTATCTTAGAATTGGGTGATTCTGTTACTTTTTTGAAATTTGACTATCGGTAACACTTTTTTTTAAATTAGTCGTCTTGGTTGCCCCAAAAAATTCAATGGCATTCGTTAAAATATTGCTGGCTCTGTGTGCTAGGAATTTAATTTTCAAACTATTTCCTACTCGCATTATTTCAAATGGAATTCGCGGCACCAATTAGTGCCAGAAAAAAATACCATGTCCGTCACACTGATAAGAATCTACTATCGAAGTTATTCCTGGGAGAATAATTTTCGATGCATTATGCATACCGAGAATTTTGGTGATGAGAATTTTTTTCTTGTCAGTGAAAAAATTCCGGATACGTTTGGTATGACATTTCCATGTTTTACTTTGAGTTCCTAATTAGATGGAAGTGATTAAGAAATTTATTAGTCATACGAAAGATTGAAAAAATTGTGGATAATTCAGATTTCTTTTTTTTTTTTTTTTTGAGGTAAAAGTAGACCTATTGTTTTTCCGCGTGGATTTTGGGCCTTGGCAAATATTTGTAAACTCAACGTGAAGGAGGATGTCTTGATCAGAACCCGAAAGGCCCCTTTCCTCGGGGCCCCTTTTCTCGAAAACATTTCGAAGCGCTCCGCCCAGCGAGCTCTTTGACGGATTTTCAAGAAAATCAGACCCAGGCGTGCCGCACAGTCGCACAGTCGCACAGTGTAAGGCCCCGGGGCCAGATGCCACTAATTTCGCCGATTTGCCGTGACGGATGCCGAAAAAGGCGATGCTTTCCTCGTACCCGGTGCCCTTTCTCGTGGGCCTTATGGGCCCATGGCAAATTCGTGCTCGTATTCAGCGAAATTCGTCACTCGCTGCGGGGGTGGACCCCGCCGATAATCTATTTATTGCGTGCATAATCGTTCTCGACGACGACTCTATTCATCCTTGCTTTCAAAGATGTCTCATGACTGTATCGGACCCTAGTAAGGCCCAATCGATGAATACATTGCCAAAGAATAACGTACCTCTTCTTCCCTTCTTTCACCTGTCCTCAAGATCATAAAGATCAGCATAAATTGATTAATTAGAATATAGCGTACAGCATCCTTGCAGATGAAAAGAGTTTAAATTAAATTTTCAAAATTTTCAAAAAATTTAGTTTCTTGTATTAAACGAGGCAACGAAATATTGAAAAAGATTTTTACGAAAAAATGCCCAAAATTTGATATGGTCCTCGGGTTTACTTACTCATCCAGTCTTATTCTCCTCGTGGTCCCTTAAGATCATCCGACTGTAGCTATTTTCAAAATATTCCCCAGTCGAGGGTAATTTGCATTCTTTTTTCTGGTAGCCGTGAAGAGGGCCCCGCCACGATTGGGCCAGAGAGATGGGGCGTGGTGGGCCCTTTGTAGAGTTGCCGTGTACAGACAGCCAGCGAAACGAGATTAATGCATTTGAACGGGACTGAAAACAATGTCGAACAATGGCGGAACGAGTAAACGGCTCCCAAGAGTCCAATACCACGTTGAGCTTATGGGATTCTCTATTTCCAAGACACGCCGCAAGGGCGGAGAGAACTTTTGTCATCGGACGTTAATGAATCTCATGGTGTCGCACCTCGTTCAAAAATCAAATCCTGATGACCTGGTACAAGCTTAGCACCCACGATGACAAGATGACTGGATGATTTTTGGGGGTCCTGAGTATCATTAAAGAAAAATATAAATAGAGAAAAGCACATGGCTCGGTTAGTAGGCAGAAAAATATACGACGACCAGTCACTTTTGAAAAAGCTATATATAATACATATAAAATATTTGGGTTGAAAATTTTCCAAATTTTTTTATCCACATTTATAATGTTTTTCTTTTAATAAAAAAAAACATGAATATCGAGGTTATGAAATCGAAATGAAAATATTTTTTGGGATTTTCAAGCGAATTGACACGTAGATATTTCGAATGGGGATGACCACCCTGGAGGACGACTTCGTCGAGGTGGAAATGAACACGTCAAAAACGAGGTCCATGACGAGGGTGGTTTTGGGCCTTACTCTTCCTACCATTCGACAACAGCACTACTACCGTCTTTCCACCAGCATCTTTCCTCCTCTCTTGGTAATCTCTTTTGGGCCCTACCTGCGCAGCGGCAACGGCAGCTGTCGTCTAATTGAATTATCTAGTTTCCAATTCGACGCGGAGATTTCGCCCGAAAGGCCCGTCGAAAAGTCATGATGGCTAAATATTGAAAAACATGCCAGGCATTGTCGGGCCCCGTTCTCTCTGGGCGGGGCCCTACTAGTTCGAGCTTTTGTTTGTCCTCGGACCTATATGTTTTTCTGTCCAGATGCCCAAAGAATTATCCGATCTGACAAACGTCACGTAAGCTCCAAAATGTATCTAATCCAGATAAATATTTAGATCCAATTTTACTTTCAAGTCCCAAATGACTTAATCTTAAAGTTAAAGGATATTCATTTTTTTATCAACTTTTTCAAAAAATTCACTTTCGTTCGTTACTTCCATAATCCTATGTGAATACCCAGCACTTACTCCAGGTCCCACGAAGGTCCTACGGAGGACCAGGAACTTGGTGAAAGGACACCGGGTGGTCTTGCAAAAGGTATTGGCTGTAAATTAGTAATGTTCATTGCGTCACGGTTAAACGACGTTACAGAAGTCATCTTTCGTGAAACTCAAAGATCTGGGAACTGTAAAGATCCTGCGATGGGCGGATGCTGGATTTATTTTACACAGGAGTATACATCCCGCTGCTCTCAATGCCAGGAACAATGCCGTATAGGAACGAGTCAGAATTCTCTCTCGTACAGAAAGAGACGTTTCTCACAGGTTTCGTGATTGAGTGACGCGCGTGACGATCCGATAATACGTGGTCGTAAAACACTAATGTCCGATCATGAGCAAAGTTCCTTACCGGGAGAAGAGCTCATTGTCCTTTATTGTCAAGTCTTCTACCCCGTGTCGAATTTCTCCGGTCCGTTTCCTGGACGTGATAGTCACCGGCAAAATCGTACTGGTCCAGTCAACAATTCGCTCCTTTGTTTTCTCATGGGTTACGTCTGGACCATAATCATTGGAGTATGATGCGAAGAGAGACGAAAAAGAGAAAAATTGGTCCATTCATCTTCCTCCTGTACGTTATGCCCATACGAAAATATCCTTGGAAGAAACTTTAGAAGGACTTTTAACTTTATGATATATTTAATTTATGTATGCGTGTAATATGTAACATATCATGTCACACATGAGGAATCTTGAGACTTCCGGAAGTCGAAGTGAGAATTGTGGTTAATGATTCGCACCCTGGAGTCGTTGAATGTCTTTTGGTGAAAGCGAACTTGTCGTGTGTAAGACTGAGGTGCCTTGTTTTAAAATTTTCTCAAATTTTTTTTTTTTTTTTGAAAAATCTTCACCAGCCACGGCGAACGTTCACGTGTTTGTGATTTATATATTTGAAGCTGTTAAGTATTTCCGTTTTAACGTCAGCGAAGATCATGTAGCGTTACTTCATGGGTTTCTTCACTTTACACGTGTCTTCGGGCGGTTATTTCGAATGGGTACCAGGTGACGTAATAAAAAAATATTGAAAAAGAAATTAAATTTAATAATTATAATAATTAAGCAATTCTAACATACGTGAGGGTATATCCATTTAATGTCATAAATATTGTCGGCACGGATCAAAAGATATCAAAGTGAAGATTTCATCTCCCGATAGTGTCACCTTCCGCCCGGAAATCCTGCACAGGGTCGTTTTAACGTACTGCATTGGTGAATCAATGGGACCTAGTGTGTAAAGGCGTCGGAGGGTGGTACGAGAGAACTATTAACGCTATAATACAGAGAAAGAGAAAACTGGATGCTGGATGAGGATGAAGAAGAAGAAGAAGAAGAAGCTTGAAAGAAGGGGTGGCATCGTTCGCGCCCTAGAAAGTCTCTACGAGACGCTAAAATCTCGCACAGCCGTGGGCCTTGTTACTGTACAATGGCGGCATTGACAATTTCCTTTACACACGACGCCGCGCGCCGCGACGCTCCGCCCACGATCCAACTACAAAAGACGCCGCCACCGGCAGCATTGCTATTTTTTGGGATCTATTTTCATTTTCCTTGAAAAATTGTCGATGCAGTAATTTTTTTTTTCAAATTTCACATTTTTTCTAATGCAGAATTTTTGAACTTTTTTTCTTTTCTCAATCACTTTTACATTCAGATATCTTGAAATTCCATTGGTCCATTCTTAAAGACGCGTGTGATAGTAATTTTCGTTTTGACCGTAACAGGAAGCGCAGCAGCCCTTCTCATTATCAGCTTGTTAGGCAAAAGTTATCGGTGTGTTTATGCGGGGGCTGCATTTCGAGCGGCAGGTCCTCGACTAATAGCTCGTTGGATTCGTCCAGGGTGGCCTAAGGGCGGTGCTTTCATCTTCCTCATCGGCGTCTTTGCCCGGTCCAAGTGTCCTGCACCCACCCCGTCTGCTTCTTGTGTTCTCAAAGATCCAGCAGATACACGAGAGTCCCACGATTTCGACGAAAAATTTACCTCCACCCGTTTCATCCACTTCATCTCCATCGCGTGCAGCATCCCCGTGCCTCTCGCTTCCTCCTCTACCAGATACCCAACAGTATCCCGGAGAAAAAAGTACAAGTGGTAAACCGCCGACTGACTTTGCATTTCCCTTGAAAAGGAAAAAGAAAAAAAAAACGCCAATGTACAAGGTACTTTTTGGAGGAGAAGTAATACGGATTTATCGGGGGTAGTTTGCACAAGGGTGACTGGGACCAAGGGACCAGGTGCGAAAACTACAAGCCCTGAACTAATGGAGCCACAAATCAATAGGACGAAGGGCCATCATTACTTTTGCCAACATAAGGCTGTTTACCACACAGAAACTGATATAGACGTAGGAACATAGAAATCCATGATTTAGCAAATGGACATGGCGTTGAGCTACGCAGTGAAGACCTCCGTAGGGGAGACACTGATCCACCTTTGATCCCTCACGCTCGATCTGTTGCATTGTGCCTAGCATAACCTGGGTGTTAAAATTATTGTACCAGGTCGTGTTTGGTGTTCCGTAATCGAAAGCGATATAGAAAATCCAACATGGAGGGTCGTACAACAGTGAAGTGAACAGTTCTTACCCATTCGTACAATTTTCCCAATACTTTTCCGCATCCCTTGGCTCCAATCGATAGCACTCGACTCGAATAGCAAATTCCCAGGAAGACCAATCGGTATCTACCAGATAAAAATAATTATTCAGATAACCTTATATCGGATAACATTATCTTGTAATCCATACCCACTTGGAACTTTTGAAAGAGCTTCCAGCCTCCATTGAAGAAAAAAGGTCACGTGACAGATCCTTCCAAAGGATCATCCGAAATGACCAGTAAGATCGAGTGCAGGAGCGTATCTCGTGGTAAAGAATCGACGAAGGGCGATTCACGCGGGGCCCGTTTGAGCGCAGCCGCTTGGTCGTGTGACAAATGCGAACCAAAGTCGGCTCTCGGAAGGTCCCTTGTGATCTGTCAGGCCCCAATGGTCGCGGTCGGCGTGGCGTTTTACCTCAGCCACGTTTGTGCGGCTTACACACGGTTCTACATTATTACTATTAGCTGCGGCCACGCTACGGCTTTATTGCCTTGCATAGAAACTCACCTTGGTGCTTTCCACTACTCGTGCAGACATGACCGCCGCGAGAGGGAATCGGGGACTGGCTTGTGATTAATGACTCGTTCAGGGATTCAGGGACGGATGGATAGAAAGCCTATCGGAGTACGAACAAGAACTGCTGCTTGTACTTTCGTATGGAAAATAAAAATTGAAGGTGAAAAAAATTTTTTTTTAATTTTCAATCTTCAATATTTTGGGACTTACTTTTACTGATTTTACAATTTCCTTCATTGGCATTGATCGTCAATGATTTTTTGTTCACTCGGATCAATCGTTACTTCAACCCATCACCAATGTCTGATCTTTCGGCTCGTTTTGGCTCGTTCCGTCGCTTTGTCGACGTGTTGTCACCAATTGTCGTGCGGTGCGCCCCACGAGTTTACACACAACAGGGTGACGTGCAGTTTATGCGATTCCATTGTGGAATCCCGCATTCGTTTTTCTCTTCCACCGTAGAGCACATCTATATCGTCGAGACCTTAGGACTTGGAGTCATCGCCATTATGTGGCTGAAAGTCTGGATCGGATGCTGACTTCGCGAGATGTCTCCATTAGATCAGACGATTTGCGATCTGCTTGCTTTGAGGGTAGCTGATCGTGAGCCTGCATTTTTATTGCCCTCGGGCAGGAAACTAAATAGCACAAAAATATGAAAACTCCATTTTTTTTCTTAACGTTTGAAAGTTGAACTTAGGATTTAATTAAAAAAAAAATCCTTTTTATTTCACGTAAATCTGAAATTTGAAAACAAAATTTTTTTGTCGTACAGTTTTGAACATGGTGTCAATGATTTCATTCTGGACCGCGATTGGGATGCTGCAGGGGTTTCGCGTGACGGTATTGTCCTCGTAAACGGGAATGACAGCCGAGAACGTCCCACAGGATGCGTCACGGGATCCTGCAGGACTAATTTACAGGGATGCCTGGGAGGTGGTGTAGTGTGACGACATTGATGGATACATTGTTGCGCGTTGTGCGTTATTGTGACATGACAATCGAGATGCGTGTCTTTATTGTTTGCTTGTTTGCGGCACCCCTGGCCAGGGACGTTTTCAATAAGAGCAGTTAAAGCCTGAGGCATCAAATATACTCGTTACCCGCAATGCAAAGTATTCGCATAGAAAATAAAAAAATAGCCCATATCTCAGATGGCATTAAAAAAAATTTTGTTTGGACTATAAAATAGAAAAAATTTTTTCACCTTTTTCTTTCTAACTTATTTACGCCTCGCGCATTTTCAAAAGTCTGAGTTAATTTTTTTTTAACAGTAATTTGACTAGTCGCCTCAAGAGTAAGGGCGGATTGTAAAGTGTAAAGTGACAGAAAGGAAGTAACAGGAGTAACGTTGATTCCGGCGCATTTATTAGTCGTCTAAGGTAGCCATTGTCGTAAAGTGAGGTAACGATCGACCCTCGTCGGAAATCCTGGGAATTAGCACGAGTCTGTATCCTGACACCAGGCCACCTTCAGGACGGTTTTACTCTCGAGTACCGAACTCTCGTAATCCTGGGCTAAGGATAATCTAACCTGAATAGCGCAACGACGCGAATCTGCACTCGAGGACATTGCGACACTTGGCCATACAAAATAGTACAGGGTTACCGCACGCCACTTACCACTTATTCTACCTACTGTGATGCACGTGAAATTGCCTGCGGAACTTCGACGTGTTTACCATACCAAGTGGATCCGTTCGTTCTTCGTGCAGACTTTTCAAAATTGTACCTTAAGAAATTAACGCGTCATGGAAACTACCAGATACCAAAAACACATTCTCATGAAAATTAACGACTTGGCTTTCTCACGATTGAATGATATCAAAATTATCATTGCGATCGTAATACAGCGTTTTTCATATTCTGCCTTACTATTCGTCTAAAGTTGATCTAGAAAAAAGTGCACAAGTGGATCCCATCGACATCCGAAATAATCGTCCTTGCTGGATTTGTCGATTAGATAGGTACCCACTCTCTTCCGTAATATGAGACTAGCCCAAGGAGAGAGAGAGGGAGAGAGGAGGTTGGAGGGCAGGATGGGAGGGATTGAAAAAGAAAACGAAAAAAAAAATAAAAGGTAGAAGAAATGAAAATCCTAGTTGGGGCTCTAAGACCGTTACCTTGTATTTGCTCAATTTACAGTTTCATAATTCCATAATGAAGGAGCTCGCTTTTTTTTTTTGTTACGAGTTTCTTGCGAACCAGAGCACAATGGCGGACCCAAGATTTTGCGAATGAGCGCCCACAAAAGAAAGGTATAAGAGAGCAATGCCTATGGGGTGGTGGAGCTAAGGAGTGTCGGATTTCGCAGTTGTTTCTATAAATAAGAAATAGTGAAACGTCTTTTGCCTTACTGCTTACCATATACATGTGCTATATGGGAATTCGTATATAATTTTCCAAAAGCCCCTTAATAAAGTACGTCCTTATCAGGATATCGTGTATAATTTAAATTGTTCTAAATCTATGTTCCAAGCCGGATCGTGCCGTTCTGAAATACCTGCCACATCATGCAATCCGATTGTGCGTAGGGTTCGGCACGCGTGGCATGAAGTAAAAAGAAAGAAAGAAAAAAAAAGAGAGACGTGAGAACCAAGAGAAAAGAGACAGCTCGTACCGATTTGCCGTATCATCGCTGGTATACCTATTTCCTTAATAGGTCCCACGTTAGAAATGAAAATGGCCCAAAAACGTCTCTCGGCGAAATCACCCGTCTTTTGAGTAACGCCGCGCTTTTTGTACGCTGAGAAAGGAAAAGTCTTGAAGGAACTGCGAGAAAGCAAAGAAAGCAAAGGAAATAATAACCGTGGCAATTCTCTCGCGTCGGTTTGTTTCGTGCTCGTGCTCTTTGTTACCAACCGATCCTAAAATAACAAACGATCGTTAACGCGCCGATAATTTCTTCGCAGGGAAACACCGATCGAAAATAAAAAAAAAGATTTTTTCGGTTTCCCAATTTTTTTTTAAATTCTCAAAAATCATACCTCGTCCCAGTTATCTTCGCCTCGTGCAGTCAATCCACGTACGCACGTTTTGTTAGAAATAAAATTGTTTGTATAGTTGGTCCACGTCCTGAGGCATCGTCAAACAATGCAGCCCCCGTTGTTGTTGTTCTGGATTATCCACGAGGGTCTTATAGAATGCGAAAGACAGTAGGACAACATATTAGGGTTGGCGATCCCAGATAATAGAGTGTTTATTTTAATAGCGGTGCACGGTTGGTATCCCTGAATGGTTACAGGGGTCCAGAAATAAATTGAATGACGATCATGATTATCCATTCCTGAGCAAGGATGGTATCACGTGATAATCATACTGCGCATGCGCGGTTATATCTCCGCCGTAAAATAATACGAACTAACCTTTTTACCATGTTAATGTAAGGGCACCGTCTGTGGACTCGCCTTAACGTTCTTATGGAAGGAAGAGCGAAGGTTCGCGCGGGGTCCGTTCGAACGTTAATGGCTACAAGAGTGTGCAGCATAAGACCCAAGCATAATGGAGGATCACCGTGACTAAAAGGGCTAATCATGACAAATGCTGCCGTTGCTGGTTCTTCTTCTTCTTCGCGTTTTCTCCTTACCACGTGATCTTTTTAACGACGCCATCTTTGTTTCCCTTAACAATTTCGCTGGGACACAGTTGTAATTGTAATAACGAAATATGACGCAGACAGAATATTATTAACTGTTACGATCGAAGTGATACGGGAAAATAACTTCGGTTGACTTCGGCTGTCTTCGGCTTTTCTAAAAGCTGATGACGAACCTTTACTCAGATGCCAGAAAGGCTTTTATTTGTTCACGTGCCCTTTTCGAGGTTAGAATTTAGTGCATCTGCTATAGACTACCCTTTTCCACGGAATTTTCGTGAACGGATTAGAACGTCTGCTTTGTAAAATGGCGGACGACATAACGATCGAGTTATAACGATGGAATTTAGTTATCGTTCATTCCGAACGTCTTGGAGTAATTTATTAATTGGTGAGGACGAACGTCAACTGTCATGTCAGTAGGAAACATATTCTGAGCCTTTCAATAATTTCATAATTACAGGCTTTTCTGCCGATTCATAGCAGCTATCCAGCTGCCCCGTTTTCAAAAACTTCGAACGAGTCCGGATGGATGCGTCGAATATTTCGGACGCCAAATGACGTTCTCATTTACTAATTGGTCAACGGGTTGAGATCGTGTCCCTAGGGATTCTTGACACGTGGCACCATTTTAATCTACAACGTCTTTTTTTTTTACTGCGTTCTAGTCAATAGGCTGAAATAAGAAAGAATATATGTAATTTAACGTATTCTGACTAGTGGCGCCGGTAGACGGGAACTTTTGGTACTAATCGTATCTTGATTCTCTTCTTTCTTTCTTCTTACGTATACCTAGGCACAAGGTTGAATATCTTGAAACCCAGTTTTTTTTTACACCCCAATGTAACTCTATAACCTAGTACTGTATTCGGGTCGCGGGGCCTTTTGTCAGCCGATGACGTTGTTTCGCTTCGTTATTGGTTGCAAAGTTGCTCTGGATATATTTGGGCCCGTAGGGCCCTTACAGTAGCATATGGGCTCATATCGGATTACCAGACGTTTGTCATCATCAGAGCAGTCATTGTTCCTATACGGTTCAAGGGTACCACTCTAGAGATCTCGAAAATGTCGGTCAACTTTTTTTTTTTTTTTTTTGATAGACAAACAAAAGTTACACTGTTTAGAATTTTGCAAAACCAACGAGTATGCTTTGATTTTTGAAAATGGAAAAAAAAAATTTTTAATCTAAATTCATTTATATTTTACTGTACCTGTACCTCTTGCTTGAATGATAAAATTCAAATTTTTTTATCGATTGCCATAATTTCAGGGATATAGTAATTGATGAATTTATAAGAAAATTTATCTTGATATTTCATTCACTTTTTTTTTTCTACCAACCGGTTGCAAAACCTCGTTTTGAACGGAGTTAAAGTCGTACAGTAAATTCGAGGTACCTGATCGTAATGCGATCCGCGGATCGCTCTAAATCAAATCGATCATTACGCGTAATCGAGCGGGTAACCGGTTAAAAGCGATGGTCGGAATGGAGATCGGATGGTCGGGGACCTTTTTCGGGCCCTTTTTAGGGCCCCCTCTTTACACCGCGCGGTTTACCTGAGCTCCGCCTCCGCCGTAAATGCGGCAGCTGCCGCTCCATTTTACGGAGTTTTGCAGCGAATTAGGATTTTTTTTTTTAACCAAAGAGAATCTGAGCCGCTTTTAACCCCAATTTGGTAACCCATTGATACCAGGGTCGACCTATTGGATGGTAATAGCCTCACGGGGTTACACGCAATAGATTACAGGTATATATCTATACCTGGATTTCTCTATAAAAAATAATTTCTTTAGACACCACCTTTTCGGATGATTCAAAAATGTATATAAAATCAAAAAAATGATTTCATGCCGTTCATAATTTTTGAAAATTTTAAATAAGGTTTTTAACGAGGCACCAATATCACTTTTATTTGTAAAATACGTAAATATGTATCTTGGCGATTTTTTAATTTTTGTACAAAAAAATTATTTGAAATCTCGTAAAATCGAATTTACGAAAAGTAACTAGGTGGGACGATCGAGAACAGAAAAGAATTGATTTATTTATTATTGGACGGGGAGAGGATCGCAAAACCGCAAAACCAATAAATCGTGGTAACCATGAAGAAATGGCTGGTTTATAGAATCGTCGGCTTTAATTTACAACCGGTAGGAGGGTTGGGACTCCCTTAGACCTACCTACCCCGTGTATCGATACATCACAATTGAGATCTCGAAGGAGCCAGATTCGCACGTTACCCGGGAAGCCGTTAGACCTGGTGGAAGATCTAGCGCCATATTTTTCCGGTAATAAATCGCGTGGCATTAGCGAGTCTTGCCGTATAGGAAAATTTTTTACAGCTTCGCTACATCGCGCGTAACTCACGTGCAATTGCGAAGGATTATTTATATAATAATAATTAAAGGGTTACAGGACATGACTATATCGTGTGAAAACGATGAAACAAAAATTATCAAGTATTCTTAACAAAAGCGTTAAAAACAATAAAGAAAGACATTTTTTGTTATAAAAAATAAATGACTCCTAAAAGAAATTTTTAAGACGGAGTGGTACCCATTTTCGAAAATAGCGATCGAAGAAAATTTAGTAAAATCCGAAATACTTTCGATGGATGCGACCCATGGGAAAGCGATTTAAAGAAATTTTTCAAAATTCTCTCGGCAATAGTTCTCCAAGAAGAGTGTGCAAATTTAAAAGGATTTTGGAAAAAGTTCTTCTCCCAGTCTTCGTGTGTTTGACGCGTGGCAAAGTTATGCCCGATACATCATTCTCGATCACTGCCAGTGCGCATTCACGAGAAAAATTCACGGTACTTTTATTTTTTTTGACAATGAAAATCCAAAACCCCTTTTTCCAAATCCAGAAAAAAAAAGAGGCTGACACTTCGTTACACTTAGTAAACCCTGACCTCGCCTTAGTCTCGAGAGAGTTAACCGATAGTTCGGCAAATAGCTATACACCTGAAGTGAGGTTAGGCTAGGTCAGTTATCCAGGAAAACGTAAAAGCAGCAATTTCAAAAAAAAAAAAAATTGTCTATCATTAATATTTCATCAGTCCTCCCTAATCTTCGAGAACGATCTACAACCATCATTTAGCAAATTCAAATTCGTATAATTTACCCAAAAACCGTAGAAACAAGAAGCCCCGGGAATTTCAAAATTCCCCAAAACGACTACGACTCCCCAAAGTCACAGGACGATTGATCTCGTCCTCTGGGAGAAGGACTACACCGGTACACAAGATCCCAGATTCTCGCTTGAGTAAAAATATCCTCGATCCCACCTATTCCCAGGACGTGGAATATCTCAGTCAGGATCATCGATCACTGGATCATTGTGCTCTGTGACACAAGCGTGAAGGATGTTTTGGCACAAGCGCCGTAGGCGGGTTTCCAGAGTGAATGGGACACCCGCGACTCGGAGGTGTGACACGTCCAGTGAAAATACTTGCGATTTCCCTCAGGATAACCCATTATAAATAAAAAATCCAAGAAACGTCCAAAATTTACAGCCTGATCGATTGCGAGCAAGCGAATCCACGTGGGTACGTAAAAAATATCCAAAATTGATCTGTACGTAGGAAAAAAAAGAAAATTTTCCGTCTAATTCCAACGTGCCAAACGATTCTTGCCAGAACGCTTATTATTATTATCATCATTATCAGCTGACTGATCAAAGGATGACGTGTCCTATACATTTTTCCCTGGCACCATGATAAAACCCCCAAGATGAGTCAGACCGTGATTAAGTTAGTTAACGGCAGCATAGAAACGGCTGATCCGACGGACAGGTGGGACCAACCCGCCGTCTTCACAATGGCCGACGCCTTTACAAATCAAAACAATTACTGTCTTCCCGACGTTGGATAATAGACGCCCGAATCGCGTAGAGGCTATCGCCTATTAATTACGACTCGGCACACTGGATATAGGAGGGACGCTTGACGCCCGGACGCCGCTCTTTAATATCAAGAAGATATTCAACGATGCTGACTCTAATTTAAAATTTGGATAGCATACATGTGTATACATATATATATATATAGTATGCATATTGATAAATACGAAAGGTAGATATTTTGAAAAAGGATTTACAAAACTTCCATTGATCTTGGCACGGATTTTCAATGATTCTCAGGACTGCTCGAGTCTCCCGTCGGGTCTTGACTACCGTTAGAACAACGTCTGTCTAAGGATTCCGAAAAATTCATTTCTGTTTGACAGGCCCGAGGATATTACCCAAGGTATTATCCTCGGGGACGACAATATTTTTAATTCCGGGCAGAATGTAACAGGATCAGCGTGTCCCGGGTAATGTTATACCGAACGAAGCGTTAATCTACTTTGAGTCGAACTACGAACGGTGCAGGGTTAACTTTTAATCTCCTTAAGTTTCGGCCTCTTGTAATGGACAGCCATTTTGTCTTCGTCGTGAACACAGCCGGTCGCGAGTAATCCTCTTAAATGCAGTCTCGTACGTGTATTTGTAAAAATTTGAAAATTTTTTAAAATCACCAAAAATTTTCGATCACGTGCAAGAGGCCGAAAATGTAAATTGCGTATAAAAAAAATTTTTTTTTTTTGAAAATCAAAAATCAGACAAATCATCGCGGCACGAAGTTGCACCGGCACGATAATGCCCGGTCCACAGACGTTATAGTCACCAAGTTGATAGAAGGCCCCAAAGTGGTTGGGACCGTGTGAAATATGAGGCCCCGTGGTGTGGACGAAGGTAATAGGCAGAAGAGCACAAAGGTTCGGGCGCGAAGGTGGCGAAGGTGTCCACGGTAATCGATCGTCATTAGCACCCTGTGGCTAGCGACGCTCGAGCATGTGGACGCGTTAACCTGTAACCTCGTTCATAGAAGCCCGTCAACGCTTTCCCGCGTCAAGGAAACATTAATATCAGCCGTGGCTACAAAAAGCCAGAGAATCGAAGCCCCGGCCACCCGCGAGCGTGGCAAACGCAGAAATTAATGACGACTGGTAGGATAGACGCGACTTGCTTCGAGATGCGGCAGGGATCGGACCAGATTTACGTATTTCGATAACAATCAATAAAGTTATATAAGATCGATTACGTAATTGTATAGTGAACCTGTCGGAGTATACGAGAACGCAGTATAGCTTTGTTGAGAGGCGAGTTTAATGGAATTTTCAATGTTTATACGTCTGTCTCTCTCTGACACGTTCAAGTCACGATAGGTATGTCTCTCTCGCACTCACGGCAGAGACATGACAAATCGTCGTTGCGATTTTCGTTGAAACCCCCTGGCGGACGAATAAGGCACTATCGATCGATCGTACGAACAATGGCTGTTTAGAAAGTCTACTTCGTTCGTGGAGATTATTAAAATTTATTACGAATGTGGACACGCATGAAAATTTCAACGGATACGCGCGTCACGTGATAGAATAATGGACGGGTTGTGTTGAGTTAGACGTACCGTGGATACTACTGTAACAGTAACATGGCCGAGTTTCCTCAATTGGATTTCTGACAAAATGGAGTCACACCGGATTGCTGTGCAATTAGTGAAACCGGGGGCGAGATAATTCTATGCTGTCCATCACTCTGTCGCTCACTTCCGAGAGGCGAGACTGGCTTGTGGAGTGCGCCCTAAAACAAACAAGGGAAAGTCATTCTGCGTTGCGTACACAACTGGCGTTACACGGGAACAAAAATGGCCGACGATGAAGAACTCTACTGGAGGAAGAACTTATTAAATTAATGGAGGCTTTGAATTCGCTGACTAAGACTTCCACCGATTGTCGGATTAGGCAGTGTTTTAGATATAACAAAAAAAAAAATGGTGTCACCCGTACGAAGAAATGAAGAAATTGAAAATTTTTTCGTAATAATATTTCGTGCAAATTATATAAATCCATGTATTTTTGCTTTCCGACTGCTTTATTGACGGTGACTGTTATTATTATTTCATCGACTGTCTCGTATCATGTGGTACGCACAGCATCCTGGGAATATGCATCCCTTGACACAAGGGGTTGCAACGATCAAATAAATTGTATAAATAAAGCATAAAGAGATCCAAGCGAAGTATAAGCAGGGCTGTCTCGAGACAGAGGGGGGCCCCCCGCCTTTTATCCGCGTACCCAAACGACGGGTAAGATGAACGTACGAGAAACAAATGCTGGGGCAAACGTAGGCAGGGATCCGGAAGTAATCGAAGGGCCGGTGAGCATCGCCAAAGCAAATCGTACCTGTCTCGTAAAGTAACGTACAACAAAGAGACTACGACAATGTGAGCAACGCGGCGAATAATACGGCACGATTTTTATAATGGCGCTCGTAAAGTGTCAAGAAACGCACAAAGTAGTCTTTCTCTTTTTATCCCTTAGAATATCAGCGCCATCTTGTAAATTCTTCACACCGAGTTACGTACGATCTTTCGTGTCCTAATACACGTACGTACCAACACTGTCTACGTCGCGTGCACTTTGTCCCAATAAATTCAAACTTCCGTCGTCGTTGAAAACCCTGCCGAATGCTTTACGAGACAGCGACGCAAGCAAGAAGTCTTTACGATTTGTTTTCGACTTTCCCAAAGCAGGATCGATGCTCTGTTGTCCCTAATAAAACATTACCCGCTGTTCCCCCCCCCACCCCCCTTACCCCACCTTTCTACACCTGACGTCGACCGTCACTGTACCAATAACACGTATTCCCTTTCACCGCCGCCATTTTTCTTTTTTAAAAAAATTCAACTTTGAACTTTCGTACGTTAAAGCCATGTGCGATGCGTTTCGTAAGTGTATCTTTCCTTCCCTGTAATCATCTGTAGCACGTACCTTCAGCAGGGCTGCCAACTTTATCGATGAAATCCAAAACGTGCGCTGTGCCCTATCTTCCAGTTATCTCCGAGGGACGAGGCTATGTATTGAAACGTAATCGCGACAATGGGAACCCGGCTATAGGATAATGTGAGCACTCGTACGTTATTGTGTTATGAGGATATTGGCCGGACCCCCCCGAGGCGTCGGTGCCAGCATCTGTTATGTTTGTAAACCTGTGGCCGAGAAGCGCGATTTTTCAAACGCTCTGGCAAACAGCTTCGGGCTGAATAACGTACGGGACCATAACGTATGGTTGTAGAGCTATGAAATCTGTAGTCGTAAAAATAGTCATAGGAAATTTTTTTTTTTTTTTTTTTTTTTTTTTTTTCAATAGAACAATCAATTATAGGTTATTGGATAAATTATTTTAAGAGACTTTTCTCAACTTGTGCAAGATCGTACAATCTTTCTTTCAAACATTTGTCCCGTATTACGTTTCTTTTGGGATTTAGCATTTTGAGGTTAGGGAGTCCAATTTTACTACGGATCTACTGTAGCATTGACGCACAACTCTTAGGTATATTATGCAAGGCTTTTTACCCTAGATGGACTCTGGTCACCCCTGACCTCCTCTTCCCCTCGTCACCCCATTGGACATTGATCGTAATCGTAATACTCTAGTTGGATGAAGGATCTGGTAACAATACTTGAAAATGAGCAACAATGCCTTCTTACCATTTGATGACAATGCCGTGAGAACATTGGCATTAGGTAAATCCAACTATGGCGTTTTATACTCGGATTACCATGGTCAAGATAGTATTTTGGATTGTTAAGTTTTTGGTATGGGATTGCGTGGAACCCGAAGATACTCGAAGATTTTTCGTACAATACGAACGAACGACCGAGGTATCATAGAAATCTTAACAATAGAGTCCGTCGGAACAGATAGAAAAAAGGTATCACACTGGTATAAGATTAATAAAAATTTTCATCTGACTGTCGGTTAATAAATATATAAAAAAAAAAAGCGAAGGTGCATATAGGTTAGGTTTTTGTTACCACGAGAAAAATCAGCGTTAGTTATATTTCCTTAGGGATGCTAATACCTTGTCCTATTATACGTCGTATCCCGCGGGACACGAAATTTACTGTTCCTGCGATCGGCTCTTATGATAAGGGTTGAAATTGCAGGTATAATACCGGGTAGCATAATGGCAACATAATAGTAACACAAGCCACCGCGCTGTCAGTCCGTCGTCGTAGTTTTCAATGCTGCTCCTTTCAAGCCTCTACTCTTTTTCTCATTTTTTTTTTTTCCTCTTCATAGTCTCTCTTTTTCTCTTTACGATATCCAGATCCCTATCTTCTCTATTATTCTCTCGTTTCTGCTACTTGAACGCATAATACCGTCTGTTCTATATATATATATATATACTTCCCATAACTTTCTACCATTTTAAATATGCCCGCCATTCATCCAGCCGTTGTGAAAAAAAAAAAATTTAATCTTCAATTCCAAGCCACTTTATTGGTATCGTTCGTCCGCGAGCCATTTCATATATCAGGAGAGTCAGTGAGGTTAAAAAATTTTGTGTACTTATCTATACGGTAGCCGGTAGGTTTAGCGGATTTTCTCGTATTATAATATCGCGCGTTATAATAGCGTGTCGGGGCACTTGATACCCACGCGGTGCCATCCGGTTTGCCGATCGAATTAAAGCTCGCGATGGGCCGGTTAAGCCTTGGCGTATAACAAGAGGAGGGCCCGGTTGGACGAGAAGTGCTGGGGAAGGGGACGGGTAGAGAGGATGGGAGGAGAAAGAAAAGGATGTAAAGGGGGGAAAAAAAAAAAAAGGAAAGGAAAGGGTTGCACACGGTAATAATATATTGTCATTGGGTAACGTCTTGATGCCGCCTTGCTACGTAATATATTAATATATATGTCGCCCCGCACGATCTTTTGCTCCTTTGCGCGCTCGTGATCTCCTATGGTACGATAATGCGTCTCATAAGTCAACATGATGTATTGACCCTGTTGGTAAGGCCCATCCTTGAGTAGGCCCCGTTTCGCGCGAAAGGATTCCATCCCTCGTAACGTTGCTCTTGCCATTTTTGAGATCGGCGTTGCAACAATTAAAAATCAAAATTTGACATACGTGGACTTTGTTTTTCGATCGTTAGTACGAAGTGGATGAAGATTTTAGCGAGGTAAATTATCTGTTTTACTATTGTTATTATTATTATGTCAAGGGACATATTTTCATGGGATTTTTGTTAGAGACTCCAAACCCTTTGGATTTCTGGATTTTAATGAGCAGCATGCGCGATTTCGTCAGGGGTGATGACAATGGCCGACATAACTAGATCTAGAGCGAAGAAAGGGTTAGGAATGGGTGGCGTTGCTAAACCAGGACCGGGAAGCATGTCGTAAATCATCGGTTAACGCACTGTTTAGGCGGGGCGGTTTCACGGTGGGTACAGTCTATGTATGCCTTGTGCACTAAATAATTCCACCATGCGCAATGGGGTGCATGTAGGGAAGCCCTTTCGTCTCCCGTAACCCCCAAGCTATGCAAAACTGTCAATTTGATGTCTATATGTAATTCGGTCACGGTAAAACGCAAGGTAAAATCTTTTATTAATTTCTAAAACTGATAAAAATTGAGAAAAACGTAGAAATAATAGGTACAGTCCTGTCAGAAAATAATTACTTACTGAAACGATTCCGCTAAGCATCGGAGCGTGTAGAAAGTGGCTCTAGGAGCACAGTACACTTAGGTAAGTGGTTCACAAAGAATGGATTTTCGATCCGGTAGCTAAATCGGACTAGTCCGACTGGATGATCAGGGCTGGTGAGCAGCACGGTACAATTTAAACGAGGCTCTCATTTACTTGCGATTCTTGAGGCGTGGCCAGAGATTGGTAATCCATGTGTTACTACCATTTTACTTGGTCGAACAGGTTCCAAGTCGAACAGATCGAGTTTACGAGATGGAGTAATGGCTCTGAGTCGAGTTTTCTTTTTAGAAACACAAGTTCACGCTACGCTTGGGTCACCTCGAGCTACCAGCTGTATGATCTTGGTGCACAGCGATCGATCTATCGATAAACTATAGCAGATCAACACTGTTTCCTTCTTTGAAAATGACTATTGCTGTTGTGTCAGTGGTATCAGATCGAAGCCTATCTAATTGTAGTGTAAATTAGATCGGAATACCTTGTAAACGTCATCAGGAGTAAACGCCATTGTTCAAGATCCTGTATATCTGGCATACCATGTATATTAAGTAGTACCAACCTTATAGCCAAGGTATATCCTTAAGCAGCAGGGCAGCCCAATATCATTAACACCTTAAGATTTCAACATAGCATTCGTCTTGCTTTTGAGAAGCCGCGGTAATCCGGCGGCTACGTTTTACTCGGAGCAGCACGCGAGGCGACATATTTATGGCTTGTTTTTAAATATTAAATGATACAAAGGTGCCGCTCGAGGCTCCAGCAGAGAAGCCTGCGGCACGATTCGGTCGAAGTCAGCACGATAGAGACGTTACGAGGTCTTTAAGTTTCTCGGTCCACGAAACACGAAAAACATAAGCGAACGGTAACTCGCATGAGAAATAAAGCAACGCGGACAAAACCTAGCGGGGAACTTCCGAACTAGATCGATCTATCTGGTGGTAAGTAAAAAAAAGATTAAATGAAAGTAACTCCATCTCCAGAGAGGAAAGACGATCTTATCGATCGATTCGAAATGGATACATCGATCGTATATTGAAATGGATATTTTAATCTCTAGCACGTATTCACTATTGTTCGCAATAATTGATCCTCGATATCGATAAAACGTTGACGACTCTCGCCGATATCACATAACCTAAGTCGACCACTCGAACTCCCTCGCTATCCCGCTATAATGGATTTAACCAACGGATCTATATATATATATTGCGTGCTCCTCTAGAGTTTTATCATCTAATAATTCGTATATAATATTGATAAGCGCGTAAACATAAATGCTCGTTCATTTGGTATGTATTTAAGGTCTTGCTGGGTGTGCAGGTCAGGGCAGGTGGGCACGCTCCCACATAGGAGTATACCGATCACCGCCCTACTGAGACACGATACGTAGTTATGGACAAACCTGTAATGATAGTTTGCCACTCTATATATATTCTGCTCAACCCATGGCGTAGAACACGCGCCTGCAAATATCATACTTGGTTATTACACGTGAGCCGTGTATGTATTCTAAGAAAATTTCGATTTCATATATGGCGACTGGATATGGTGTACCAAGTGGATCTCTGTATGTGTGTATATGTACGCATGTTACTATAAAATATTGATTAGCTGATTTTGAAGATTTTTATATGGAATCCTTAAAGAAAGCTATGGTAATACAGTTATCGTAAACAGGAGTACTGTTATAAAGGTGTAAGCTCGGTATTACTGGATTCATTTTGGTTTTACAACTTGGGCCTTGTCGTAAATATTTCGGAAAATAGGATTGGGCCTTCGCGCCTTACTAATAGGATATATCCAGCTATGGTACCGTTTCATCCCCTTAACTTATTTTACAGGAATTAACAGTGACGAGTCAAAGTGTTTAGAGAGTGTTGGTTAATTTTCAAAAATTTTATTTTAACCCTGTGTTGACTTAAATATTATTTTTGTAATTTTCTTTAACTACTGCGCGATTATTGATATTTATTGATTGCAGATCGATACAATTCTCTTAGTTCCACGAAACTGTACTTCAACTAGTCCCCTCTTACACTTTTCTTATCATTTTCAATGTTATCAGTTACTATTCTATACTGTATTGACACGAGCTGACGCTATGCCTGAATGTTTAACACACTTGGCACTCGCTGCAAATTCAAGTGCATAGATCCATAAGTGTACTATTCCTTATCCTTTCTATGGAAGTCACTTTTCACACACTTACAAGCATATCGTGTTTGCATTGAGATATATGGGAATTTAAGACACTTGTAACTGCGTTAAAAGTGACTACTGTAGAAAGAATAATAAATAATATAATTTGCTGCACACTTGAACTTGCAGTGCTGTTATCAAATTTTTGTGAAACAATCCTAACGATAAGGGTGGCCCGATTCGAAGTAACCATCCTAAGTAACGTCCTTGACATTTATGAAAACTTGTGTCGACCCCACCCGGTATACATAAATACTATACGTATAAGAGTAGGTTTTCTGCAATTTATATTTCATACTACAGATCGATATCATAGATATCGATTATCTAGGATCGTATTTCATTAGCGACAAAATTAATATATATATATATATATATTATAAATTTAAAAATATTAAATTTCTCAAAATTTCATTTTTCCAAATATCCACTCTCCATCCATAAGCATATAGGCAAGGAGCTCTTATATTCTCTTATAATAAAATCGTAGATTCTTTGTACGACTGCTGACTAGTTCTTCATCGATTTCTCGTACCGCCATAATGGGCCTTATCATTTATTAAAGACGGTCCTAAAGATTGCCATGAGGTATAAAGAGGAGCCACATTATTTCGTTGAAATTATCCAATTATGGCGGTAACTAAGTGTCCCGCTCGAGTATGGTCGTGCTTTTTATTAATGTAAAAAGAATCGTATACCAACGTAAAAGATAGAAAGACTCTATATTCTAATATCGATCAGACTGGTGACTCTCGACCCGAGTCCGGCTTCCTTGTATAATACATTGAAAGGCAGTAGATACGGCGAATTACGTACTGGAGCAAATAGTTTTCATGTAACGTATTTCGATCGAAAAATAAAAATGGTCGCCGCTACGTAAAAAAAAAAAAAATTTAGAACCCCTAAAATAGGGGCCCTTGAAAATTGTTGTTTCAAACAACCAGCATTGTACCGTCCGCTGTATTAAAAATCTACTAGCTAATTTTCATGAATGGTTGTACAGTGTTGTTGTAGGTAAATCCTTATTTGGGAACTTTTGACTTTTAGGGGTGCCATCTGCTTAGTGTATCCATATGGATATGTACGATGTGTGTATATGTACATATGTGGATACTAGTGCATATGAATATGCGAGTTACCGAGGACAGTAGTTATATACGCTTCCTCCTGTGATTTAATGTCTCCAACATCCCCCTTTTTGGATCGAGTGCATCACCCTCTTGGGCCCCATGGGTCCTTCGGGTACCAAGGGATGACATTGTGTTCCAGTTACATATTTATCGTGTAACAAATAGGCGTACGGTGTTATAATATCGCTGTCGTACTGGACTGGTTCGTTTTCGCACAGGAGGAACTCGACGTGCATAAGGGAGAAATAAAAGTGGGGGGAGGGGGGGGGGGCCGGGGGCCAGCTGCCGCGTTACGATTTTTGGGGCCCGAAACATTTGTGGTAACACGCTCACTGCTCGTGACAATACCGTGAAATAAACAAGTCAATTATACCCTCGGAAGAGACGGCCATGTTTTCTTTTTATTTAGGAACACACTGAGATATTTGCGTTCGGCAATTGATCGAAATTTTTTTTTTTTTTTTTTTTTTCAGTAGGACCGCTGTCTCTCGATCATCCTGAATTTTTGTTCATTGTATCGGCCTGAATTGGGTACTTTGTTTACTCTGTACTTGAAATCTGTCGTACTCGAACGCTTGTACGATTAGCGTCCTTCGCTCTTGGGTAAAAGGGATTCGTTTGTCAGAGATTTTGGCTTTGTACGTTTGTCTAGTGAGAAATCTAGGCGATTGTCCTTTGGGCCCAGAGAAAATATTTTTCGGCGGACCCACTGGGTGTTGGGACTTGCGTGGGAAGCTGCGGAGTGTCAAACTGTAACGCTGTTTATGCAGTCAGGAGCGTAGTAAGTTTTGGGTTCTCAACGGGAAATATTAATTTTGAGATTTTCTTAATTGTCATTATAGGCGGTGTGTAATATTTTCGAATATGTTGGGCCTTACTTTAGATTTCTTCTTGACGCATAGAACACCGCATAGCCTTTGCATACGAATTTAGAATAAATAGAGAGTATAAAATTTTAGGGACAGATCGTTTAAGAACCACTGACGTTCATCCCCAGGATCCGCGATTACAATAGGGCCTGTTTGTTGCTTTTCTATTTTTGTGAAACCTCCGTAAAAACTAGGATAATAAGATTTCGACAGAGGTTCCTTGGACCAATCGGATTGGCTGAAAGGGTTGTCTGTTCGCGAGCCACGTAAACGTCCTGACAAAGGACTTACACCTTTTTGACCCGATTCCATCACTTAACAATTGCCATACATTGTAACGTAGGAAATCGGTGAAAGGTCTAAAAAAAAAAAAAAAAAAATCCAAAATGTTATCCTGAACCCTCGAGAAGCGATCAACGGACCCAATAATAAGTCCCAAAAGTATAGCAGGATCAAAGATCCCAGAGGATAGAAAACCAGCAAGGACATTGCGGTTGGCTGTACGTGTAACACCTTTGAGAAAGGGCCTTATTTTTTTCAAAGAGAAAGCCAAAAAAATACGAAATAAAAAAACCGCTACCGCACTTGAAATGAATAAAAAAAAATTTTTATCCTACGTGGATCAGCCCTTAGGTTTGTGTGGGTGTCGCAAAAAATTACAACCCCCGTGAGATCCTAATTCTTCTATCCTTCTGCTCCCTTATATTTTTTCACATCTTACTCGACCCGTAACTCGTGTACCTATGTGGTATCTCACGAAGTGGAAACTATCTCACGTCGAGTTCCCATAAATCCCTATGCGTGAAAATTCAAGTGTTACTACCCGTACTCGAAATGATTCACGAGATTAAATCTAATCAAAGAGCAATTATTAACGCATTTACACCTTGCAGCTGGTGGAGGCTGAAACATTCCTGAAGTGAAGTCGCGAGGGAACTTCAGGCTTCTGCGCGGAGAATTTCATAAGCTAAATCACTTCTCTGGTCATTCGGCTGGGAGCCACTTCTTTCATCCCTAGGACCCACACCCTCTTGGCTGCTCAAGATACATGTGTAACAGGATTATCCTTAGCAATTGGTACCAATTACCAATTATATTTTACCAAAGAGCTGGTTGGTCAAGCCTGAAAAAAAAATTCAAAAAAATTATTGACTATATTTTGGTGGAGATTTTTGAGAAATTTTCGGGGTAGTTTTATGTTGGACGTATATATATAGGTATAGAGAATACATTTTGAAATTCTTTAGGGTTGATGCGACGATCTGTAACGGGGTCAAAAAATTGTGATTGACAGCCATTTGACGGTTCAAGAATATCTAAGGGTGGTTCAGGTATATACAGGGTGGGTACCTACTCAAAATGGTACTTTTATACGTACCAGAGATATTAAGACGCTTGGATTAAATAATAATGGCCAAGTTTAATAATATGGAATAAATGGAGCAGATGCTGGAATCTATGGGGCACCATAGAACCCTCTGAACTTGTCATTTCGATCAGCTCGTGTCTCTTCACCCTTGAAAAAAAAAAAAAACGCAAACTCACTCATCTGTTTGTCAATTCATATAGAACATAGATGACGTCCTGACTGCCATGAATATCACATATTCCCCATAAGAGGGTCGCAGTAACAATACAATATGGGGTAAACGTTAAGATACAAGCCCCCATAGAAAAAGTCCATAGCAATAAGATCCCTAAATGAAAAGACTAAAGACACTCCAAGAAAAAAAAAAAAAAAAAACCTTACTTGAAAAATCGCTTTTGAAATTCCCCTATAGAATTCCATTCTAACCTATATCCCGTGGATATTAAATAATAAGTATAGAAATTTTCCAAAATCCACTTCCAACCTACGTATAATGAATTTGGCAAAATTACAAAATTTTCCAACTGGCTATATCAATTCGGTAAACGGTACGTGAACTAATCCACTGCTGTTTTCCAAACATTTGAACAAAACTGAAGGACGGGAGGATTAGTGAAAATTTCGAGGAGGTTGAAGACCATGAATGAATAACTGGAGGAAGAAGAAAACCTTCTTACAAGATGAAGGAGGAGAAGTAAGACTGACCGTTCGCACGGTGGCTTAGAATTAACCATTTCATAAGAGTAAGGAGTAGCGACAATTGCAAACCGCAATGTTATTTACAGCATGGTCGATCTGGGTACATGCTTCTCGTTACCAGTGCCTTATAAGTACAGTAAAGAATATACCGGTCTCTACCTGCCGCCATTAGACGGATTAACGATCCTTACCGACAGGAAGCACAAAGTTTTCATCGTTATTTCTCTCATGGTAAACGAGCGTGACGCGACAAACCGCAACGAGATTTATTGTACGTCACAGGCGACATTATCGACTGTACACAGTTTGGTACACGAATTTTTGGCGTTTCGAGTATTTGGATTTTCAAAGCAAACTTATAGGGACTATAGCAGTACGATCGTAAGACTTAAAGAAAATTATTTAAAACAATATTCGATTATACCATAGAAATTATTTTAACAGGCGTGGTCGCACTTCGTGAAGCTTAACAAGAAAATGGGTAATAAATCCGCTAATGAGTGTTGTACGCGCAGGCGCTAATCTATGCAACCGCAACGCACGGAAACGCCCTTTCTGCCCATTTATTATAGAAAGACCCATTTCGTTAGACTCGGAAGGTACTTCTTGGTTCACTCTGTACAATACAGAGAGACACTTTTCGACAGGGATGATTCCTCATTAAGAGGATTACTGATGTAAACACTATAAATCAATGGGCCTCGGATGAGAAACGGGCCTTTCCTTAAACCGCGTTCACAATATAATATTAGAAGTACTGTTGTAGAGGATAAAACCCATAGAAATAGGTATAAACGTTGTCTACACTAGTACGTACAATAGCATTGCATGTTCCATAACAATAAAAATTTGTTCAATTAAATAAATAATTTAAGCTATCGATTTGAATTTACAATAAAATATCCACTGATCTAAGTGAAACTATACCACCAATAAATATGTATATTTACGTTGCCTGAAACTCTATCAGTATTTATACACCAGTATACATGGATATACAGTGCAGGAAGATGAGGACGAGGGTGAAGCAGAGCCCAGCCCAAACCGGATATGGATACCTGGGGGAACCGCCCACGCCATTGGAAAGCAACGAATCAGACGCGAATCCTCGTAGGAGGTGAACGAATAGGGTGATAGTGACGTCCTCTCTTTCGCCTCTCTCTCTACTCTCTATCTACTATCTCTTCATATCCTCCTCTCGCTCTCTCTCTTCCCTCAGTAGGATCCAGAAGACGCTCTCGAGTCTCTCAGCCTCTTGGACGGTCAAGATCTTCGTTCTCCACTTTGAATAAGACGCTGAAGAGTCTCCAAAGGAAAAAAAGTCTCACCTGGCAGGCCTAAAAAAAAAAAGAAAATTTTGCAATGAATAAAATTAATTAAACTTACCCAATTTCAACCCGCGTACGTAACCTCGTTTGACAATTGTCATGCATTAAATTTACAATAATCGTCACTGCCAGTATTTACCAGACAGTCAATGTGACAAAAGAATTTCGTGACGTACATAAATGCCACATGTGGCACATAAATCGTTGCGTTCACTTTTTCACCTGAATGAAATTCTAAACGCTCTCCTTTCCTTTACGTGCGACAGCCGAGTGGCTTCTCACAATGACTCTTTTTCACCAGATATATTCACGCACGTTAGTATCGCATGGACGTCACTCTTGTGACTCTCTCGGACAGCGAGCGGCATTTTGATCTTTGTTACGCGCCCACGACAAGTCCGAGAACTCTGTGAGCCAAGTCTTTGCTTCTAATGTGATCTCCTTGTCGACCTAGTTTCTGAAGAAATAAAAAAAAAGAAAAAAATTATATTTCTCACGACACAATGCGGAGGTGGTCTTAACTCTGGTATCACAAGCAATTGAATGATACAATTTAGGTACAGCAATATGTGACTTATGGGAAATTTTTTTAAAAATTTTACACACTCACACATGTGTATACACATGTAATCCTAAGCTAGTGCCATGCTAATGATTCATGTGTACATACACTGCAAAGTAGATTAGGTACGCGATGGATGAACGTAGATGTATGACGGTGAGTATTATGAGTGATTGCAGAAGAGAGGTGAAGCAAAGACAGAGATAGAGAGAGAGAGAGAGAGAGACACACAGAGAGAATAACGAAGAGAGGCGCTCTTATTTGACCCCAGGCCCATTGCGCGAGTTAGCGGACCGCCGCGATCAGTTGGGGTCACGCAAGTCGCCACCCCAATTCACCTAATGGGGACAAATATCATAATTGCTTCGTCTTCGCTAAGCATCCAAATGGATTGATGCTCTCTTGCTTGCTTGACTCTTTCTTTATCTTTGTAAGCAGTGCCCTTACTGGCCACTCTGTATGCTTGGATTGTCAATGGAGTGTACAGTCTGGGATTTATTTTATGCACTGTAGCAGCCCTTAATCACTGTACACCATACAGGTACCTTTTAAAGGATGATCACATAGTTTGTATAAAATTCTCTGATCTCATAATCTGTACTGTTTCTTGGTAACTTGATCACTTTGTGCGATTTTGACTAAAAAAAATTTGTTTTGGGTAAAAAGAAAAATTTTAGGAAGTTTTGACGATTAAACTAAATTTTGTATGTTTTCAGATCCACGTAGCTGGTACCTACGTGTAACCTGGCGTGGGCGACGGAGGCGGTGCTGATATCCACTTGACCCGGGACTCTTCAGTATATTTATCCACCTAACTAAGGTCTGCGGTGTCAACACGAGTCAACAGTGGTCAATAAGCGATCAAGTGGCCCCACAGCCTACACCAATCATAATTCCTCCATTGGCCTCGTACGAAATCGTCATTTCGTGGTATGATTCGTTCATTGAGGAAAATAAAGGTGGGTCGGAAAAGATCTGCAGACAAACGTATAGACGGTTTGGCAGTGAAATATCGGATTAAAAATTAATTTAAAAAATACCTTAATAAAATTCCAGAGACATTGGGGCCTTGTTGAGTCCACTGGTACAAAGCAGAAGAGATTTGTCCCGAGAGGCCGTAGGGCCCCAATGGTCGACTTAACCCTGGGCCTCAGTGTCAACGGTTCACATTAATTCATTCGAATTAATCGTGAACGTCGCTACGAGCTCAGAGCAAGAGAGATTCTCTTCTAAAAGTGCCTCTAGGCACGGATTTATTGAATCAGTTTATTAAACGCTCACCGGTCCCACTGGGTCCGTAGGACCCGCACAGAAGTTGGAAACTTGAAGATCAATTTTATAGCTATCGTCGATCACATATGTAAATCCAGGCACGCGAGTATCCTGCCAGGATTCTTATGTTTACTCACACCGTAGACAGCAGGACGATGGTTCTGCCAAACCCCATAGACATGATCCTTTCCATTATGCATCCTATTCAAAGAAATTATTGTTCTTCGTATTTCCGAGCAGGTGACGTACCCCCACGTTTACTTATTCATCAGAAAAACGTGAGTTGGGTCGTTCGAACGCAACGTGACTTTGTACTTAATAAAGCGTGTATGTTTTCCTATAGGAAAGTAGAGTCCATCCTGAAATTAATTAAATTCATATCAATCGATGTCCTCGTATCAATAAAATAATATTTGTATAAATAATATATTAATAAAATCTATATTCATACCTAGTCCAAAGTAGTGACCTTATACGGAACTAAAGGGAGCAAACTGTGCAACTACATGTAGGGAATATTTTCCCCATATCGATACTAGTTATTCATTATGTAAACAGTGAAGCATATATCGGTAAACCATATCGTGATCACCTGTTATTCCTGTCTTTCCAGGGAGAAGTAAAGGGGAAAAAAATGCCGGTAAGGAATAGGAAAAATTGAAGGCAGAAGGTATGAAGGGGTCGCGAGCAAGCGTAAGGGTTGCAGTTGTGACCGCAGAAGAAGAGCCGCCATCGCAGCTGCGACATCCCACGACCCCATCGTTCACTCATCAATGATTCATTGACGAAGAACGCTTGGTGTTACGATCGTGCACGAAAGCACCGTCCTATAGCTTACCCTTATAGTTTGAGGGTGAAAACCCTCAGCAGGTTTCATAACACGGAACATCGTCCACTGGTACCAGAAATATAAATACTACGAGTACGTTATAGCAATCGTTAAGCATCCTGAGGATGTCAATCATATATCGATCAATCAATCCTTCCATTAATAATTATATCAACAGTTACCATCTCTCTCTCTCTCTCTCTCTCTGTAAATTAGGTGGGATTTAATCAGCGACCACGATCTAAAATCAGGAAAGATTACAAGGACTATAAGAAGGACCTTGGTAAGGACTTGAAAATGGAGGCTTGAATATTCTCGATTATTTACCAGGTGGACGTCACATTACCGTCGGCTTAGGATCGACGCGGTGAGCCGCGAAGTCGTCCCTGACAAGTCCTTGGGAGTTTGAGTCTGTTACGAGGTAGACCAGGTATATAGGTACCATCTTGTCCCTATATTCCTTCAGCACTGTTCCTGCAGGATATTTTGTAGAAGAGCTGTGAGAAACCAGACACAGAATTGTACATATGGTATAAAGTATATAAATGCACTAGGTAGTACCCAGAGGACGTCACCGGACAAGAATGACTAAAGGAACGAAAATGTCTACGTGGGAACGTCGTGACATCCGGAAGGAATGCAAGCGGGCTTCCGCTTGATTTCTCCAGCAGGACCATCCCGAGGAAGACGCTGATCATAAAGTAAATATAACCACAAGGGTAACCTGGTCCAGGGTAGTTGAGCCGCGAGGACGCTAAACAGATTAATTCACTGGTACTTGTACCTAACCTAACTATAGTAACAGCTATATAGACATAGTGGATCTTATTATACCCAAAGGACAATCCTTACCTCCTTGAAAATCGAGAATGTCGAGCCGACGGTGAAGACTAAGCTGAGCCTATTTGGTTAAGAAGCTAATCTTTCTCTCATTTTCTCTCTCTCTCTCTCTCTCTCTCTTTCTTAGTCAGGAGTATGAGAATCTGACAGCTCCAAGACCCAGCTTCTCTCTTCTCCTTTAGGTTAGGTACTGAACGACTCTGTCCGTCCTTTTCTTTCTTATTGGTACTGTATCTCATCCTCCTCATCCAGGAGAGGAGTCGAGAGTCCAAGGTAAGCAGATCGGTGCTCATCGGTCCGCGATGATCCTATTGTACTACAAAAACTTTGTTATTAAGAACGTTCCTACTGCATACATTTAGCAGTTAGTACATACCAACCTTTACTCGACATAGATGATCGAATTTAAAGAATTCAAGCTTTATCAATCCGATGTATGAATCATCCACTGGGTATCATCCTTGGATCGAAGAGGAGTCAGTGGATCTACCAATACTGATCTTATAGCGCTGTAGATATAGATTCTCATCCCATACGAATATCTGTATATGTATACACGTATATATAAAATTTATTATAAGTCCATATTATGTACTATCAAGTGGAGTATATTATTTACCATATGTACCAGTTATACAGCTACTGCTGAAAAAGGTCTTTAAGATGTATCTACATTTTGGCATCTGTCCCGTTCCGTGCATTTCCCCCTTACCAGATCTATGGTGTCTCATTGGACAAGGCTATCTGGCATCTTAATGCCGGAATTCCCGGCTGTATTTTTCAAAAGGATCTGCAAGCCGAACGCCGTGTAAACAGCCGATTCTCTCCCTGCCACGTCCGGGAGCTGCACTCGATGTATCAATGCCATGAATGCGACAATCCAAATATTTGCCAGTCAGATTAGCCAGTCCACACGGCTTCCTGTTACGTTTTTCATCTTGTACGGTGTATGCGTGTATATGTATACTGCAGTGTGCGACCTCACGAATTTCTGCCCAGGCGACGCATCTGTCCCCAGGATATGCGGAGAACGTTGGTAGCACTGCTCATGGAACTCTTTTTGATTAATCGTAGATAGCAGTGCAGGACGATCTTACTGGCGCGATCTTGTTTCGCGTGAAAGCTTAACCACGTTTGAGTCCTTGCGGCCAGGTGCATTTTCCGGTGTGCTGGAGAAGAGAGAGAGAGAGAAGAAGGAGTGAGAGAGCGAAAGTAAGAAAGTAGAGAAAGGATCGAGAAGCAAAGAGATTTACTGTTGGTATAAAAGGATTGCTCGCCAAAAGGATTTACCCGGGCTGGTTTTCGCGCTTGTGATTTCTTAGCGTTCTCGTCGAATCCTTTTTTAAAAACTCAAGGACTCCTTTAACGATTTAACGAATTGCGACAATCTCAAGAGCGACTTGAACTCATTGTGCTTGTAGGACCTAAGGATTTGTTACCAGTGAACTAGTATAATTCTGAATTATGGGATTCTAGGGGATTTTTCTCGATTAGGTTAATCTCATTCCCAGTGTAAAATGCTGTCTGGAGAGGATAGCCAAATTTTCAATGGATCTCAAAGTCTTACATCTTAAAATATCTAACAATTCTTTGCATCATTGTGTGTGTCGTACGACAATATTCTGTAAAATTTTCTAAAACGATTTTCAAAACTCGTTGCTACAATTATAGTGAATTTTTGTATTCGTTACTCGGTACTCTTATCTCTAAATTTTCAAAATTTTGAAAAAATCAACTGTAGCAAGCGCCAAGAAAATCTGGCCAAAAAATCACTCTCCTCCTTCTCCTCGCGTGGTAACCGAAAACGGATAGGACGAAGCGTCGCGACGTCGACAGCTGTCACTGTTTGTTGGTTTGCGCGAGGGATTACTCGAAAATAGCTTGGGGGGAAAACAGTGTCGTCCGATCGTGAAACGTAATACAGCTCGTAATCCGTATTAATGATTGTTCCCGGATATTTGTCAATGCGGGGCCCTACGATTTTACTAGGTCCCATTCGAGGTTTCCCTGTGGTGTAAACGATAGTCGACAGAGTAAACACCAGTTCGTTGAAGTATAACAAGAACCTTCAGTCACCAGAAATGACCAAGAATTTCACGAGGATGCTGAAGTGTCTCCAGGTTCCACGTGACTGTCGTAGCTGTCAGAGTCAGGAATGACAGGGATGAATTTTTCAAGCAGTTAAGGGATCCTGATGATCATATTTCAGATCGCTTCGATCACTCCAAGGGTTAAGTACGCTCTTGGGCTCGTTCCTGAGAGGAATCTTCCGCTTCCGGATTGGCGCGTGAGCACGAGGATGCTGAAGAGGGTTGCGCGTCCTCCTGGTAGCACTTAGGCACGTGGTGGCCAATGAAGGACCTAACCGAGGATCCGTTACTCCGGGTAGGAACACGGAATCCCTCTTATCCTTAGATCTTCTAGACGAGGATACTATGGTCCGGGTCTTTTTCGTGGATCACGTTTCCCTGTAAAAAGGTCCAGAAATGAGAAACAAAGGCCGGATCGGGGCGAATGGCTGAACAAGTCATAAAGGATCGCGTATTGAAAAAATAAGTGGTAATAAATTTTTATAATATATCTATATACATACGTATGCGTCCTTAATTTTTTTATTTTTTCTTTAGAAACGTGAGCAATCGGTCTGTTGTCTTCTTTATCTGTACCAATTGTGTTCCGTGCGCACGTGTCGCAGAATTTGTAAGGGCTGAAAAAATAATGGAATCTAATTATGTAAATCCCAATATTAGCCACTCGAGCAGAGCGACAATGCCACTCTCTGGTCCGTCTCGACGCACCGGGACGCCTTATCAAAATACTCGAGAGACCATGCGCGGAGCACGTCCCGTCTGTTATCCCTGGGCGCTACAAATCTAGACGGTTTGTTTGAAAAACTTCGTCACATGGCCCCGTCTCGTCATTCACGTGTCTCTTCACAACGTTCGCTGCTATGGGAAACCGCTTTAAGATGCAAAGCGTGCCTCGTGAGTGAATCCCCTCCTTCAACAAAAATAGAAAAAAAGGATCCTAACCGGTCATCGGTCAAAATCCTACGATAACTTTCTACCTTGTTAGCAACTACTATTCCATTCTACTATTTACTGTTAAGAGAGACAACCAAAAAATATGTAAATACGTACGTGTAAATCATACAAATAGTTGTGTAATAAAAAGAAAGGAAATAAAACTTTGTCACCTCGTTAATTACCGTTAAAAAGGCATAGCTCGTTACGCAGCACAGCCAGTTACACAACCTAACCTCAAAGTTTGACACGTCCGACACGAATGTACACGACGATGAGTATTGTATAGTTATTCGCAACTAACTTACCGCCATAAGGGGCTTCTGCCATAGAAATCAAATAGACAGGTTAGCTTCTGATAATGCGTCTCTCGTGATTAACCCTGTAGATAAGCTGGTACTCAAGAGTGTTAAATTACTTGACAATATTTCGATAATTGGTGAAAAAAGTTAATATGTGACAGCGCTCGAACCAGTATGCAAGCTCGAGCCTTAATTACACATAAATGAAATAGCTGTCACTGGTAGCTCCCCACGGTGCACTAACAGCGCCATCTGGTAAAATGAGTACTGTACTATCTTCAGGTAACTGTTCTCTTCTATTTTTTTTTTTCTTTATTTTTCTTAACCATTATGAAACATGGATACAGGAATATCAGTGGTTAGGATTTTGTACAAAGTACCTGGTTTACTCGTACTTTTACTTACTCAGCCAACGCTTACCAACCACACGCTGCTTCCTTAACATTTATTTCTGTGAAATCCTTATATGGCGGAGTATAACGTACTAAGCTTTACAGCGATATATACCGAAGGGACGATACTGATATAGTTACTGGTAATTTTTCATGAGATACTCGGTATAGGTTATGGTGGAATAACTTACAGACATTTCACGATATGGACTGGATGTTACACGAGAGCATGAATTGGATATACGTATGTGTACACATATGTTGGAGAAATAAAATTGTTATAAAATATTTTTATTGAAATTTTATCGATATAACATTACTGTATGGAATTTGAATATTTCTTTAAGTGTAGATTTATATGGATAAGGGAAATAATTTGGGCACCCACCTTTGAGAGATCGAGCAGTCGAGCGGTCCCACTTTCGTCTGGAAGGGCCCAATGAGGAATAGCCAGTCACGCGTTCTAATTAATATCTCACGCGGTGGGATGAATATGAGTGTTAGGTAGGTATCATCTATATTTTAATGGGGGCCTTAAGTATTCACTGGATAATCCGTAAATAGGGGAATCCAAAGTGGTGGTAATTTCGGCAAGAGCCAATTACCGTGGAGAGGATCGCGCGCAAGGTAAAGGGCAATCCTATTTGCATAAGGCATTGCGGGGCCTTATACATGATATCTTCATTACACTCTCCCGGGGGCTGTAGATCAGGGGCCCCGGGCCCGGTGGATCCGCGGGATATTTATTGAGAGCTTACGGGTTCGCGGGGCCTAGAGGGTTCCAGGCTCAACGGGGGGGCCCTCCAGGCCCCGTTCCTTATGACGTCATTTATTCTCGCTCGCGTCGCGTGCAGCGTCCGCTAATTGCAAACAGATTTATTGGCCGTAGAATTCTCTTGGAATTAATGCCTCCATTGATCGTCTTCCATCGCCACGCTCGATACTCCATTTCTACTATACCTGTGCAAAGCTTAGTCCTCTTAAAATTACAAGAAAAAAATGTCAATGCGAAGAATCAGTCCCAAAGACAATATATTTATATATCTACCGAATATCAAGGCCCCAAACAAGCGTTACCAACGTTAATCGACGCTGAATAAAAATAACCAAAATCCTGACTAGCCAAATATTTAGTTCACCATCATCAACACGAGCAAATGTATGCCTAAATGTAGTAAGGCCCAAAAAAAAAAGTCCGAGTACCTACATTGTTCGGCGAGTACTTTTGAATAGAGGACTAGTCCTGTACGTTCACGTGGATACCAGAGACAGGGGCGTAAATTGATCGGTACGGGCCTCATCAGGGCCTCATTGGGACTTCATCGGGGCCACGCAAGGTTCGGTCCTCCGAGTGGGGGCCGTCGATCGAGTCGAGGAGCTTATGGAAGAGGCAGTGGCGGCGTTGGATGAGGATGAGGTAGAAGATGAGGATGGGGGAGGTGCGCATTAGTGGCTTTGATGTGCCGCGCGGTCCGGTATGCCTCTTCTCATGCCGTGGCTCATAGCTTGTCACTCAAACTTCGGTCGAACAAGCCATTGAACTGTGTAACTGGATGTCTTACTTTTTATTAGGCACCGCGAGTCGTTTTCATGTGGACTGTCCAAAGGCTCGGCATAAGATAACGATAGGCCACCTGACCTAACTACAGGGCCTAACAATACATTCGGCGGGCACAAGAAGGTTAGATTCAAAATTCCCCGTTAATGCTGTCTGATAATTCCCCTAGATACCCCAAGTATCTACATATATATTTTTTCCTAGGGAATTTCGAGTCTCCCCTCAGCGGTGTCAACGCGCTCGTAATTGGGCCGTAATAAATTAATTCGCGAACAATGCCCGCGCCGCTAAAAGAGCGTAGGAAAACATAACGTGGCTGTAGACTCAATGGAGTCTGCTCTGACAAAACTGAATGCTCAAAGACTTTAAGAGTCCGGACGGCACGGGTCACCACGACAGGGATATAAGGTTACTTGTGGGAAAGACGCCTGCGTCCTTATTATGGCTTGTTTTGAGCACTACCAACTCTTTAGTACTATAATTACGCGGTTATTGATAAGTCGATCAGGTTACCTTCTATTATGTGTGAACAATATTATAGTTCTATGAAGAATGGTTTCCTTCATACCTTCTTGCGGTTTTGGTTCCACCTTCTGGAGCTACCGTCACCCCCGCGTTCTCCTTGTGACTGTGGACTGCGCGTAGCCTGGATATATATATATTATTTTTAAAGAATTTTTTTTTTACAGACCATTTCGAGTAGCAAGTCTATTTAAATCAATCGAATTCTATTCTATCGACATTTGCATGGACCCTCACTGGAAGCTGTACTGTCGGCTCATTGTCTGCTAAAAGGATTTCTTACCAGGGTGCACCGCCCCTTTGTTTCTACTCCAGAGATACCCATCCATCTCGATATATCGATAGTGCTATTAACAAATTGAATTGTATAATGGAGCCAAAGGCCGAGTGCCGCATTGTGCTGGGATTCTCATGTATATGTGGGCGTCCCTATCGTAGTTCTCATCTACAGGGTGATTCGTGCTGAGAAAAAGAAACCCTGTCCTAGTAATTTCAAACTCGGCAGACTAGAGTTTAAGTACGCGTACCAAGAACGGGGACTGGTGGGCCTTGTTTGAGGCTTGAAGAATCATCCTTAGCCTTGCCTGGGGAACTTTTCTTGTTCTTCCTTCTGCTATCTAGAGAAAAAAGAAAGGTACTGGATTGCACGAGACGCAAGAATTTAAAATGGACCTGGACTACCTTCTTCTGAAGCTGAAGAAGGAAGGGAATGCGCGAAATGAAGGATGCTCAGGAGAAATGATGGATGTCCTGGACCAAAGTAGCTCATCCAGCTTTGGTAGATGTGAGATTTCTCGAGTCCTGCTTTAATCTGATCTGCAACTATGCAGCAGCCTGATGCCACTAGTGTTATCGTAAGGACTAGAATCTTTTAACAATTCTGCGAATTTCATATATGCTGCCCATATGCGTCTGTCAGTTTTGTTGGCTTTCTTCAGATACGTAATTATCATATTGATCTTGTATTATCGATCACTCCTAACGTGATAACCTTAGGACTTGATGTTTCCCCAGAGGAAAGTAGCTAGTAATTAATGATGGTACCAAACTGGTAACCCCTGCCGTGAGGATGATCATTGTTTAAAAGTGTCCAGGTAGCAGGATCTGTGCTCAGAGCAGCGCTACCAGGATCCCATCTCATTAATCAACCACAATACGAATCTTAGCTGTTGAAGAAAATTTTTTAATGAGTTTTCCCGTAAGCAGCTACCGTATTATAAACATACAGCAACCCTTGCTGGGAACTTGTATTTTTCTAGTGGTCCATTCATATTTTAGTACTGCACTAACTATACCTGGGCTACCTGGATAATCGATACAGATTGTTGTCATTTTGGTACCAATTCTCCTTTTTTTTTTCTTCCTTAAGAATGGTAGACAGTGAATGATCAGGTGTCGGCACTTTTGACACCCCACTTCATAGTGAAGCGTTCGCGCGAGATCTGCGCACTTTAGTTACGTGTCGGCACGTTTTCTTTGGGCCTTTCTTTAAGCATTGCCATCCATTTCTTGGTTTTTTTTTTTTCTTTTACCCTACTAACTTCTCTGACTCCATGAGGATCCCGAAGAAGACGGTAGCCGTCCCGTATGCACGGTCAGGGCTGGTGCACGGCACCGCGGGGGTGTCATGTCACAATAGGTTGACGGGCGAAGGGTGGCGCGAGGGTGAAATAAGATGAAAGGCACCGCCGTGAAGCTCCCACGCCTCTCACGACCGCCTCACAATGGTTCCTCGTGATCTTTTCCCTGCGCCAAGAGAACCCTGCAATCCCTTGGCCACCCGCTGTCCAAGTTGTGACTTCATTTGGCGCAACAGCGAGATGGATTTTTGAATTTTCAAAGAATTCAGAAAAAAATACGTATCTCACTATTTCTCTCAGAAAAAAAAAATTAACAGCATCTTCCAAAGTGAAGGAAATAAACTCTTCAAAGATCCATGGACAATACGTAATTAGCTTGTCTGATAATGTCTATAGTTTCAAGGAAGGGTACCAATTATTAAAATTTCGTTTCTTCCCACGAGTCCAGCAGGTACAAAATATTTCCAATGAATAACTTCGTCTGATCCAATCCTGTTCCTGTTTTCACAGAGGGTCCACGGATGCTGCGTGACAGTCCTAAAAATCCATACTAGGGTAAATATAAGATTTCCTTTTCCGGTATCTCAAGATGATCCCCATGAGTGTTTAAATAAAGTGGCTTTATCCAGAGTACCTGTATTGGGGAGCCAGAGTATACAGTGTCCAAGAGGGACAGTTTTCTTGGGCCTCATGGGAGCAAGACCAGTCAGAAAAATCTATCCAGTCAGTGCCTCTATGGGAAGGACTTATTATATTGAAATTGTTTTATTTCAATGACCGTATCGATGCTCTTCGCGGGGTGTCCGAAGAAGCAGGCAGTTGTCCGGGTGTCCAGGTGTCTAGAAGGTGACTATCCCATCGTCGGGGAACGTTCCTGAAGCGTTTATCTGTTTTATCAACAGTGGGGCCACTAGAGCCACTATATCTGCCGTAACGGGCCAAAATAAAAGACCACGAAGAAGATCTCAAGGTAGGACACAATG
This sequence comes from Calameuta idolon, assembly GCA_030142285.1. Taxonomy (NCBI): domain Eukaryota; kingdom Metazoa; phylum Arthropoda; class Insecta; order Hymenoptera; family Cephidae; genus Calameuta; species Calameuta idolon. Next base: position 130,315 of record JARQSV010000694.1, on the reverse strand, counting down.
GATTTCGTGACTTGCACGAGTCGTCCGACAGTCTGCAGTTCACAGCATCCACTCTGGAGCTCTTGTCACTTAGAGAATCCGATGGAATACATCCTACTCCTGAGATCAGAGGATCTCACAAAGAGACTGCAGAAGATCTAGAAAAGAAATTCAAAGAAACTTATCAAATCTGTTTCCACTCTTCTACATCCTTGCAATGATCCAAATAAAATTATTCATCAAACTCTTATGACAATAGTCAAATATGACTGTTTTCTCAGTTAGTCTTTTAGCCTTCCATAGTGACAGAAATACATACCAGATATTTTAGACCCAAGTTTTGTATGGATACCAAGGCTTAAGTTTTATTAGAGCGTGAGTGTAGGCGATGCGAGTAATGGAAGCATTACGATCAAGTTTAGAGCCAAGGGAGCTCTGATTCCGTGATGCAATATCTCCTTTGACTGTATCATCCCGTTTCGTTTCCTTTGGTTCGATTTAAGAGTGGGACGACAGTCGGTGGATCCACAATGGAGTAAGACGGGTCCACGTGCGCGCGTCAACAAAAGAGTCCTGGATCTTGTCGGGCTGATAATTCCATTAGAGGACGTTATTGGTATACCATCCTAGATCCATCCGAACGATTCCAAGTATCGATCCGAGCCACCTTGACAATAATGCTGTGAGTCAGTATCACAATAGAAAAATTCCCCATGAGGATTAGAAGTCGTATCTCCTTGGCAGAATAAAAAAAAAAATTATACCATTAATAAAAATTATACTAATTTCGTATCGTATAATTAAATATTTTATTATAATATATATCCTGCAGATATATCTATACACACCGTCAGTGGTACGAAGTGTAGGTGGAAGGTTCGAAAAAATTAAAGAAAAGTATAGAAGAGAATAAAAGAAAAAGAGCGATCGGAAAATAAGAAGGTAAAGAAATTCCCTAGGATGACGGGCTAATCCGTCAGCAATGCTGCTCGCGCGCGCGCGCGCGGCCTTCTCTTCGACTCGTTTGAAAATAAAGACAAACACGAACTCACCTTTTCCTCCAGGTTGAACCTCGGCTGCCTCACCTCCTTAATCCTCCGTGTGATTGCATGCCCGATACCAGCTGGACGCTCACGTGGAAGAAACGACGCCCGGCATGTATGCGAGTCTGACGGACCGTAAACCCTTTACCATCTGCAGGGGGTTCCCCTTCTTAGATAACTCCTCTCTTTCTCTTACTCTACAGAGGTAGCATATACTTTCTTCTTTTATTAATCGCTAACTCTGCCACCAGACACTCACTTATTTCGACTGTCCTTTCTTCTGCCTTCATCTTCATCATCCGTCCATGTCTTCTTCTTGGACTTTTAAGTATACCTCCTTCCTAGAATTTTAATAGATTTTCTTAAATTTATTAAAAAATTTCAATCAAGATCGTTAATTCTATTCTATTAGGTTAATTGGAATATACATACTAGGTACTGATTGGGTGTGCACTAGGAAGTATTAGTTTTTGTTATACTCGTGCATTCGTATCTTCTTTCCACTTATTCCTTTTCTCAGTGAGAGGGTGGAGAACCTAGGGAAGGGGTTGGACCGGTCATTAGCGGGTTGTGACGGGACTTACTAATAGGCAGCAGACAAGTGAAGATGTCGGGACTTGCTTGGGTCCGGTTCGACGATACGACGTCTCTCTGGCGGTGCCTTTGAGAACGGTGCACCGTCTCTTCGTCCTCTTCAAGAATCCCTGCCACCATAGCGACAGATCTCTCTACTACAGGGTTATTCAGCTCAGATGCACCAGTCAGGTTTGACAGCTGTCATGCATCGATTAAGCAACATATTAGCAATACTCTAAGCTCTAAAGTCATCAGAACTTGATATCCATTAACAAATTGCCTACTAAGAGCCACTTTTTTCTTATATACTTAATAACAATTCAATTAATCTTAATATGTAAGAAAGAGTGTAGTATAATTTTTTCATACTAATATTGAGGACTGAACTCTAAAAAAAAATCCCTGAGGTGACGATCGTCGTTACTGATTCTTGGTGATGCTGATGATGATGATGATGGGTCAAGGATGCCCTCGCCGCTTGGGCCAAATGACAAATGAACTGTTTACTAAAAACTTCGGCAGGGATATCCATTACAGTCCTTGGGTTATCTGTACCTTGTCGTCCATTAGGATTTTTTACTATCCAACATAGCCGCGCGAGCCTATCTCTCTTGGCGCATCTTTCAACTTCTTGTTCTTCTTCTGCTTCTTCTTCTTCCACGACTCCTTCTTTGAGTCCTTTTCTTTCTTCGCCTCTTCCTCTTCTACCAAACAGGACTGTCGCAGACTCTCCCTTTAGAGGTATGTCTACCTACCTGAAATTAAAAAGCGTTTCAAATATTTTCGGCGAAAATGTCAACCCGGCTGTCAGTTAGTCAGTTTCCTGACATCCCGTCCTCGATAGCGTCTTCGGGTTCCCACGGATCCACCGGTTGACTTCACAGTCGATCGAGAACTGCTTACATTATATTTTTCCTTCTGATACACTCGCTGGTATACTACCTGCTCTTTTTCAGTCATCCTGTATCCGGACGTATCATGGTCAGTTTGTATTTTGAAAAACGTGTCCAAAAACGAGAAACCTCCATTGGTATCTCTGTTAGAACGAAAACTAATTTTAGTTACAAAAATTCAAAATTATATAAAGACCAAAATTTTAGTAAGATTATTCAAACCATTATTTTCTGTAAAATCTAAATAAGAAGCAAACCTATACTTGTCAAAATAAAAAAAAAATTAGATAAACCGTATGAAGCTTTTCAAAAATTCCAAAAATTTAGTTCACTCGATGCACGTCCAAGGATTTTCACCGCCGTCGATTCCATCAAACTCTTCGGCAGGTTCCTCGTCCTTTCTCCAAAAGATTTCCTCGTTCACGGTGGCAGCACTGTTTTTCAAAATATTAGGAAAAATATTTATAGGATTTAAAAACGACAAAGCCATCTTACCCGACCATTAGGGCCGATTAGCACAGTGCGATTATTATCCCCGTCGAAAAGTTTTTCGCGACCAATCCGATTTCTAAGCGATTACCTCCTTGTAACTTGAAATACTTATTTTACAGAGAGCCTTAGAGCATCGCGTGGCTCACAGTTCATTTCAAGCAGCAAGGGTTGCACTGTGACGGCACGACGGCTGCTCAAATATTTATCGTAATTACCAGGAATGGCTGCGAAAAGGGATTACAGCGAAGGGTTCAAAAGAATCTTTCTCGGCGAACCGGAAGCAGCCAAAAGGGCTCGCTTCCAGAATCGAGAGTCCAGCCTTATTCGAATCCAGCCACTTGGAATAATAACGTTATACCCATCTACATAGAATTTTCAGTCCTTTTCTTTCTCTCCGCAGTTCGACCGAACGCACCCCACTTAAACACGCAGTGCGGTAAATAATTTGAAAAAATTTTCACAAAAATTCCCTGGACGAACTGCTACGCTTTCGTACGCTAAAGTCACTAGATATCCCTAGGCCTGTCAAAAGCGTATTCGCGACGGTTAGAACGTAAAGATATTCCACAATAATAAAGCTTACAGTAGCCACACGGGAGTGCAATTAAACGTCTGTCGAGTACGAAGCAATTACCCAGTGGCACATCTGTTGATATATTTGATAATTATTACCGACATGCATTGCGTAACGATATCAAAGTTATAACGCCAACCCTGCTTTCGTAATTATACCATAACAGACTCCCTCACGTATTTCCAGTCTGTTAACCTCTTCGCCCATCGAGAAATCCTTGACCACCGCGCAGTGCCGCTTCCGTTTGACAAGCCGCTTGACTTTTCTTCGGAAAATCAAAGCTACCAACCTACTCGATCTAAACTCACCGTAACCACGTGTCTCGACCAATCCAAACGGGAATGACCGGCGGAGCAGTCGGATCGCGCTTCTCGTGAGAGTGCGACTGTGCCCGTGAGTTGGCAGCTAAGATGGATCACCGAGCGGCTTTCTTGTCGTCAAAGCTACGAGGCCCAGTGCCGCCAACAGATAACTCTATCCATTATTATTACTGTTATTATTATTTTATTGTACGAAACACGCTTCCCGTCAGGCCTGTCCCGTTCCATAGGGATACAAGCACTTCTCGCGCTGTTTCCAACTGACGCCACTGGGCGCTTCGACTGCCTTGGCGGGACTATTCAAAAGTCTGACATTGTACGCAAATGTATACGCATGCGTGTATATAAATCTTAAAAATTCTCCGCGTCATATATAAATAATGGATTGAATAAAGGAATAAAGCAGTAGTGTAGCAAAGGTTTAGGAAAAAGGCGGGAAAATTAAATTGGTATACCAGGCATAAACCTATACAGACACAGTGCGTTATAATGTAACGGGTGGATAATTCAAATAATAGTACCGTGAGGTAGTCGACGATAGTAATAGTAATAGTAATTGGTATAATGAGAGCGTTTCACGCCCTGGCCGTGTTATCCAGCCAGCCAATCTACGAACTACCTTATGTGTATTATCTCGGTACAACGTTGATAATATACACGCTCCTATATACCATCTACGTATACGATATCTAATGTGTACGATCGACCTAGACGTTTGTTTCACCCTCTGTAAGCAATGCCGCCAGTAGGTTGAATTAGATCGTCATCTGTTCTCGCCCCGTAATGCTACCTGATTGGTTTAATTGGTAGAGTCGAACAGGAGTATGCAAATAGCTCGCGGTAGAATTATACTGTTTATCATACGTAAATACCTTATCCAATGTATTCAATGTATAACGCAAGGATACCAACGGTAGGTTTGATTAATTATTGTATAGATATTAAAACTTTTCAAATTACGTTACTAATGAAAATAAGAATCAGGGATATTGATATTTTTCAGGTTAACGAGATTTTCTCCCTCGATGTTCATTAAGGACGATTTCTTAATCGGTCTTAGCCGCGATAATTAGAGGGTGAAGAATGACCCTTTGCCGAGGGGAATAGGCCTGTCGCGTGTACCTCGACGACATATGCACGGCCCTGGGCAACCCTTCTGCTTCGCTCTATTTCTCCTATTTGACCCCAAGGGATGTCCGTCTGTTTGACGAATTCATATTTTATCGTTACAATTAGCTCGGGGAAAGCGTTAATTAACGACGCCCCAGTACCTAACGCTATGCAGGTATCATTAGCAGGGTGCCAACACGATAATTTTACGTGAGCTAAGAAATAACTGGCACCTTCTAGATGATTTTATTTCAATTTATGTATGTTTTTTTTTTAATTTTGACTATTCGAGCTACTTTTTATTTTTTTTTTATTCTTACGCAGCATCGGTACGCTGAGTATCAGGGTGCAGCTGCTTGTATTATTATTCCTCGCCATTAGATATCGAGGGTGTACTCGAGGGAGCGAATCGGGATATTGATACAAGATCCCTGCGGGGTCATTGATACCCAATCATCCGTTCACGATCGCCTCATTGTCTGGAAGCTGTCGGAGCCGTGTTACTTTCTCACAGTTACCGCAATCTTGAAAATTCAATCGAACGACGATCATTATTATTCCAATGAGTCTGGTCCTGAGTGATTCGGGGATGCTGTGAAAAAAATTCGTATAAGCTTGACTACTGTGGCAATTGAGAATTCTTACCTACATATGTAGATCTGTATATCAATTTTTTATAAAGAAAATTTTTTTAACGATTTTCAGAACAAAAGCTTCAAAATCAATTTAGATAGATCAAATCAATCTAGATCGTATCGTTCATTCTATTTATAAAGATTATAGTTGAATTCGTCATTGGCATTCAGACTGTGACAATGCGTGGGCACTAGTTCCTGCGATGACTAATGATTTAGATCATTGTGGACGGATGACTGGATTCACTGTAGGAATCTTGAATTACGGATTGTCATTAGAGACTTACTGGCAGCTTGTATGGTGTTATAATAATAATTATAGGAATGCTGTGTGTGCTCTGGATACAAATGAGTTGGATATTAATGTATGTATGGTACTTTTGTTTCTATGGTGAAAATTTTTTTTTATATAAATGACATATATAGGCAATATATATATATATATATATGTATAGAATATATATCAATGGACCGTGTCAGTTTGATACTAAGTGTCGGAGACAGGCCGACGACAATCAAGGATTCCCAGACGAAGCGGCAGACGGAGCGGCACACGTAGAGGACCGAACGGCAGAAAGATACCGTGTGACATCTTCACCGATCCTATTAGGGTAGACGCTCGTGATTAATACCTAGATTAAATTAAATCAAGCTAATAAGCGATCCCGGGCTACGCTCCGTATATACAGGGTGTACAGTAAGAAAATTAATGGGAATACAAATTCTTTGTAAAATACATAGTGAATTAATTTTGATGAAATATATCGTTAATTTTTTTATCAAGATTGCTTATTATGGTTTTTGATAAAAATTTATATATATATATATGTGTATACTTTGGTATAGTACACCCTGTATATACAGTAATGATCTGTTGAGACTTTTCTGATGCTAATTTACCGTAACGACGTTGGCTATTCCACATTTATTTTCTCCGCTTACTTCGCTACGTGAAACTTCTGATTTGTTCTAGAAATCTTGTCGCTGCCATTGATCTTTCCTAAGGGTGAGTTTCTATGTACATTGGGAATCGGTATGTCGTGACGTTCACACCGCACTCAACGATCGAAATTCTATCAGGATCTGCGAATTGCTCGCGAGATCGATTAAGGATTCGAATAAAGAAACGATTAGGCATTCCGCTGGTCGGTTTGCCAGGGTATTCGAAGTTGCTGGAGCAGCTCGCGTCCCGCCGGGACAAGTCAGCAGGAAGTCTGAGCCAGCGCAACAAGTGGCCCCCGAGGCCAAGGGTCCCTTCCACTTCGAGTAAATTCGAACCGCTGAAAATTCGCTGAAGTGGATTTCTCCTGCCTACTTAACTGCAAGACCATCTCGATGAAGTATTTCTGAAAAAAAAAAAAAGGGTTATTGAATAAAATCACAGACTCTCGTTAGATCGACGAATAACCTTTACCTGTGTTTTATGAAAAATTAGATTTTCGTAATTTTACAAATCGATGCAGGAACCTCCTGTTAATTTAATCCTCGGTCGTGTCTTTAGACAACGATTAACGAAATTAGGGATGGCTTTTCTGACCTGACCTGACCCGACCCTGTGATACAAAGTCAAGCACAGACAGTCAGACCTCATAATCCATTCACATAATGGGAACCATGCTCCATTCATGCTTCTCAGCATCCCGATCTACCCCTCGGCTTTGTCTCATTAATTTCCTGAAGATACGAGGAGATTAATTTACGAGGTGATCCTGAGCGAAGACCATCTCATCCAGGGTCGAAGGATTGTGACACTATAAATATGATAATCAATTATATTATACACGTTCGCAACGAGACAAGAGTAATAAAAAAAAAATTGTTGACACAAATTTTAAAGAAAAAAAAAAATTCCAGCTCGACAAGCACGGAATTCTAAATTTCTATTTTCAGCGAATTCTTATTTTTTTTTTTTTTTTTTTCTAAAATAATCAAACAAACCTGTCAAAAGTACATCGTTCAAAGTTTCTCAAAAGACAATAAAAAAAAAATAAAAAAAAAAGCAACGTTCAGATCTTACCCTTGTTTAGCATCTCTTTGGAATACGTCCATAGTGTCGCGTTTCCAAAGCGGCGACGAGCTTAAACGATTAGTTACGCCGCTCGCGCGACTCTGTCTTTATTCGTAGGTATAACGAGCGAGGCGAGCTCCGACATTCGTATGCAAATACGCCTTTAACTTACCAAACCAAGTGGATTTCAAAACGTGAAATCGTGTTGTGATTCCTGAACGAAATACTAGAAAACACGTGTCATACAATTTGCCTTTGCAAGGCCAGATTAGTCTGAAACATTGTACGAATACGTGTGCGTTAAGTGATCGTATAATAATTATCTGTATTATCTACATTGTCTTACCGACGTTATCTAAACGGTTAACCACCGTAACGGACAGCTTGAGTCATTCGCCATTATTTCACCAGCACGTTACACCGTGAACGCGATATTTTATTACACGCTGCAACCCAGCGAAAACACTTTGACTATACGGGGCATCGGTATGTACGTACAGTAATGGTAGAGCGGGATCAGCTGTTCCGAGAATTGAAAACCTGCCCAAGTTAAATTCTCTCAGCACGCTTAACGATACTCTGGTT
>JARQSV010000694.1:108563-122000 GCA_030142285.1 Calameuta idolon | reverse complement strand
AAAAAAAATATTAAGCTCCGTCCACATGTATGCCCTTTGATTATTCGATTCCACTCGACTTCACTCTCTGTCTTACTTTATCCAGTTGCTCTTCTTCCAGTTCCTCGCGAAGACTCGGCCGAGTCGTGTGCGCTCGCTGTAAGAGAGGCAAATTAATATATCCGCTTTTTAATCCCAATGTAGAAGGTTAATTCAAGTCGAGGGAGACGAGAAAACGAGATAACGTGGGGGCCACGCGACAGGAAGTCTCTTGTGGTTTGAGATAAAAAAAAAGAAAAAAAAAAGAGACAGACGATTAAGAGAGAGTAGCATAGAAGAAGAAGAAGAAGAAGAAGAGGCGAGACAAAGGAACGAATAAGAAAGAAGAAAAAAGGCATTAAAGACAATCGTCCGCACAGTGACACTTTTAAAAGCTAAAACAACCAGTCGACGCGATAATCGCGCTCTTAACGAGCGAGTCGCAGCGATTAATCAATTAAGCCAAAGAAATGTCGCGACCCTCCCGAATTCCGTGCGTGCTACCCAGAATTAACGTGAATTGACTCACGCGAGTGTTGATTCCAACTGCATTAACGGCACTTGCATAGCTAACACACACGTATGAATAATACGTGCGTACCAATCATATCTCGTGTGCATCCTACCTTAAGGATAAAAATCCTCCGTCTCTCTTTCGTCAAAAAGATAGCGTCCTTTGAAATACGTTGATGGCAGGTCCGTAGCGCGCATGCGCGAGGAGTCACGTGACCGGGCGCAAGCGTAGATCGTAATACACAAAACAGCCGCATGGGGGCAATCGCACCCAAGCGAGTATAATATTATAATCTAGGCAGGGGTTTATTTTATGGCGTGTAATCCTCGTGCCGAGGTGCGAACGGCTTGTAACTCTTTTGTTGGCACCGTGGGGTTCCTGTGCCTCTAAAGCGACCGCTAACTAATTCCTCCCGTGAACTCCAGAGGTACGCCATTTTTCGAGGTCCTATACGTGTGTATACGTATGTATATAGGTATACGTATGACAACTCAGCATAGAAGGTATTATAAAATCCCCTATTGCGTAACTAATACCTTTTACCAGTGTAGACCGAGTATTAATACACGACTAGATAATCTACTTAATAGCAAGGAATACCTGGTTATAACCAAGTCATTCGTATTTTCTTTCTAAATTAAGGAAAACCTGCCGCACACCGGATTCAGCCGGCCAACCGAAAGGAGCGTGGGTCACGTATGTAATTTTGCCATGTATGTATTTTAATACATTAACGAGCCACTCAGGGATCTCTCATATGCGCACGCGTGTATGCCACGAGGTATTAACACCACGTCATACACTGCATTCGATGCTTCGAGTTACTTGTAGAATATATCTCTACATACGTCCCGAGTTTCCTGCTTCTTTACCGCAGACGTCGTGGGCGCCCCTAGTGGCAACTGCGTGCAAACAAACCTTCAGGCTGGTCTACGCAAGTTAAATATATTTCGGCTGATCGTACGTATGGAATAAATATGGGAGTGAAATTGATATGGTAAGAAGATGTATGTTTTAACATAGAGAGAGAGAGAGAGACAAGAATTATCTTGATACTGGCTAATTCGTTTCAATCGATCGAGAATCAAGAGGAATTCGAACAATGGAGATAAAGTCATTGTTGCTACAGGATGTGTGTAGCTAATGGGTATAGAGCCATTCTTTTGGAAATGGTGGATGAAGTTGTTTATCCGGGTTTATTGTGTCGGCAGGGTTGTCACGTATAAGAGACAGTATAACCCAAGCGTGTATGAACGGTGCAGCACACGTCTCATAAACGCGTATACAGAAGTATAATGGCCGTGTAGTAACGGGCCGATTCGAAACGTAAAGTCACCCTTCGCATCAAGCGGGTACCATGACTAATCGATGAGCACGCAGCCAGTTGGTCTTGGCTCTCGGCGTGTAAGGCCCTAAGAATCCTGAATTGACGGGCCAAACAGAGTTCAAAGGTCACGCGGAGTGAAGGGTGAGCTTCACTTTGCTGAAATAAGTGTCACCATCCAGGGGGTTAGAAACGCGGCTTGTTGTTTGGTACAGTCGCTGGACTGTAAGAGGCTGTACGGTTTCCCATGACGGTATCAATTCGGCGCATTGTTGAGTTCACTTACGGCCACCCGCTATATCTCGTGGCCGGATTGTCAAATCGAGTGGAATATTTATACTTGGGTATATAGGTACACTTATTGACATTGAAGATCCGTGACTGTAGCGACCGACGAACGAGGCCCAATTTTTTTTTTTTTTGGGGCCTTAGTCCGTGGGTCGTTTCTCGAAAGAGTGGGCTGGGCCCTATCGCTGGTATCGTGGGTCCGTTGCTAGATCTTTTTGCACTACGGCCTCCGTCTTCCAATTGATTCAGTCAATTCGGTAGAAAAATGCTGGCATCCGGCGCGCGCCGTGGGGTCAAACGAACGACCTCGTATCCTGGGTCTTGGTTGGCCCTTTCCTTCATTGCCGGCCGAGCGGCCGTTCTCTACGCTGACCACGGGTCAACTCTTCTCTTGAACTTCTTGACTCGCGGCCGCGACAGCTGCCCTCTTCGCTACCTCGAAATTACGCGCTCACTACTTCCATTTACTCCTCGCCCGTTCATTCATTCATTTCATTCGTTTCATTCATTCGCTCGTTACGTTTCTTCGCTCATTCACTTCTTTCGCTACTAGAACCACCCGGCGCGCCGTCAACCTTGTCAAGGCTAAATTACGCGCCCGCGTTTTTTTTTTTTTTTTTTTTTCGAAAGCACCACGGATGCGGAATTGCTTCTGTCGTCCGAGTCCTTTGATCTTTGCCGAGTGGTATTTTTTTTTCACATATAAAAAAAAAAATACGTGTTACAACATATGACTATAATTCATGTACAATGCATATATACACATGCATACATATGTATAGATGTATAATTTAGTATAATTAAATTTAAAAAATTTTTTTTTATCCTTTCAACAAATTTTAAAATTTTATTAGACAAAAATTATATTTCAATCAAATCACTAAAGCGTAACGACCCTCCACTTATACTACGTATATAATTTTCATATATCCCAAACGAGTTCGCGTAAGTGAACAGGAACTTTATTGAGCTTCCGTACCAAGTACTCTCATTCAAAACCGAATGTATATCCAATATCTAAATCCGCTGCCCATTTGAGCAGCACTCGCACCCCTCACTCTTTAAGACAAACAGCGCGTCGCGTATCGAACAAAGCATCTGGGTACTCGGTACGAAGCTTTGTAAAGCTTTCAAGTTCTAGCCGCGCGCATGCGTAGCTACCGATTCATTGAAGTGCCAGTTCGCCAAGTGGCAGCTGCGAAACAATGCTCGGTCATTATCAAGAAATTTCTGATTGTACATACAGGACACGGTATACGCGTAATCGTACGTACAAGCTCGTATAATTTGATTAGTAATTAATTTCGATATTTAATTATTTATTCGATAAAAAGCACCTCGGCTATGGATGAAATAATTTTCCAAAAAAATCATACAATCTTCCTATCTCTTATCTACCCGTGGCGAGGAACGGTAGAGTGAGAGAGAAAAAATTAAAAATGGCGTCGACCAATAGCAACCACGGTGGGTGGCACGCGCCCGATGCTGTAACTTTAATATGAACGGTTAACAGGCTTGGTGTAACACGAGACACACCGGAAGGGACGTCAGCCGAGTGTCACTCAGTCATTCAGTCACTCAGAGTTGGTCGTGGTTGCGTGTACGACTTCGTATGTGGACGTGCGTGCCGCACGCGTACGTTCCTTTCGGGGGATGTGCTTTAAAGATAGGAAGCCTTATCTGTACCTTAATTCGCGCAGCATCCCATCTCCAGCGCGACTCTTGTTCGGACTCTGGACCTCGGAGCCTGAAATGAAATTTGAAAGGGCGTCGGATTTTTTTTTCAAAAATCATTATTTTTTAAATAAAAAATCATTCGACACGATACACGTGGGTTCGTGACTTTTTTTTTTTCAAAAATTTTTTTCACCCGTTCACAGTTCACCCGGATGAGAATCCATTTGAAATTTCAATATGGGCCTCCGATGGGAGGCGACTCTGGACCGGTATGTAAATCACTCTAAAGAGGCGTTCATATGTGTACCGAGGAATGAGTCAAAGTGGGGACGCGAAGACACGAGTCTTATCTGCACGTTAATTCAGCGGCTCTCTCATTCTCATCTGCGATCATCTGGACAAATGGAAACAATTCGGTCGGTTAAGTAGGAAGTGTCCCCCGACGCAACCCCGTAACGAAATAAAAAAAAAAGAATACCAAAGGGACTCAAAGTAACGCAAGAGTAAAAACAATGCTTGACAAGACTAAATATCGCGATTAATAAAATGTTAAAATATTTTATACAAATTTTCCGTATAACCGTACAAATAAATTCCCAGGGATGCCAAACCACGCGTGAAATTGCCATTCGCGAAACCTCATGACGCCCATTGCGTTGGGTAAATAGTAATGTCGAGATCTATTTTAGCAACAACCAATTAGCCCAGCCAGTTCAACCAGTCACATGTACGGTTTCTTAAAGAAATACTAAACAATACCGGCTCGGAACCACTTTGAACCCAAAACTACATACACACAGTATATTGATCAAAGGCAAGTTTAATAATCCATACCAATATATGTATATACAGATCACAGGCAGAAACGCAAAACTTTATATCCGCGATTCCGCGAAAGGACCAAGAGTCACGCTTTAGGATGCAAGATACGTCAAACGGAAACGAATCGAGCGTACAACAAGAGCAAAGGATGAATCGTACGTGAAACACGTTGATTAGCTCAATTGAGAAATATTTCTTAGAAATGTCTGTCCCCTGCGACTATCGAAGCCCAAAGTCTATACTTTGTGTGAATATGGAGCCATGAAAAAAAAAAACCGGAAATGATCACTAAAAAAAAAAAAACAAAGCCCACCATACGGCACATTAAACGTATCTCGAAGGATTCCAGCATAGAGGCTGAATTCTCAAGAAACAATTACGTACAGTCTAACGAAGCTAATTGAACCCATTGAGGATCATGGCGAGGAAGTTAACGGCACTGTAACGTCCAGAGTCCCTGGCGTAAGAGCATGAAATCTAAACGGCGTCGGCGTCGCCGTCGGTACGCGTAACGAGTCTCTCGAGCGTCCGCGCTAATCAAGTATAATACAAAATACAAACAGACTGTAGTGTATTATATAGATATATAGACTGTTCAACGTGTATGTATATTTAACACACGATCATATACATATATATGTCCAATTCAATGTATATGTATATACACACAGGCTGTAAGCTTAGAAGACTGAAATTCGTCGTAGCTACGTCGTCGCGACGCACTGCTGATACATTTCCGGCCACCACCATTTCGCTCCTCCATTCATCTCGACACTCGGCGGACTCGCTCATTCATTCGTTCATTTCTTCGTTCGTTCGTTCATTCATTCGTTTAACACTTTTGTGTGACGCGGAGATACGGGTCTTCTGTCGCATGCACCAGAGGGGACTGGCTTCTGGCCAGGACTCCCTGGGAACCTCTTAACTGTTTTGTATAACGTGATTAAAAGCTGGGATGCTGAGACGGACCATTTATTCTTATCGTACCGTATCGCACGTCTATTGCGTGTACAATTGATTTTTTTTTTTTTTGGGGTATGTAAAATGTGGTTACACGTATGTGTAAAAAAAAAAATTTTTTTCTTCAATTTTCAGGTTAGGTACACACGATAACGCAAAATAACAGCTGCTTAAGGTTATCGTACCTTGACCAAGAACCTTGGACTATGCATGGCAGATCTTAGATAGGCGTTAAAGCCAGTGTAACAATAGCGTAGGTGTTACATGACCTAAGACCCGCAAAGCAGTTCACACCGTAGATGCAAGTAATGGCCGTGTAGTTATAATATTTGTACAGTGTACGTTGAGGCTTTTGCGAAATTAAATTAATTTAATTATAAATCGATAAGGGTTGTAAGAGTGACTTGGAGGACACGTATGACGTCGATGGTCATGGGGATGACGATTTGTTAAGTTTTCTATGGGAATCAAGGGTGGTGACCGAGGGTGGGTTTACCCTGTAGGAAATCCATATTGATAAATATTGAAAGGATCAGGGGAGGCAGAAAGCATGGCGAGGGATCGTGCGTGGTCTATTAACCACAGACCAACCACTATTACGTATGGCTGTAGGTAGGAGCTACCCTATAGGAGTTTGTAGGCCTGAAATCTGCCCTTCGACGGTCGACAGAAAGTGGAGGGGACGGAGGGGAGGGAGAGAGACGCACCCTGGATATGCCAGTTCAGTGGGAGAGACAGAGAGAGTCGATTCGGTTTGAATCGAAAACCAGTCACCGGGTAAGTCTGCTCCCTGGATTTTCATGGGGCACCCTAACCTAAAATAATGTAACACACCAGCGACAAATCCATTCACGTGCTACCCCATGTACGAGTGTGGCACAACTGTACGTACCGGTACAGGGTGGGATTTTGCTACTGGTTGCTGGCTGGCTAACCTCCTATGGTGTAGTCAAGGGTTCAAGATGGCGATGGAAATAACCGTAGACAGGGATTTTTTTTTTTGGGAGATTTTTCAAAATTATTATCTTTACCTGATCAATATTTTTTTTTTAAATAACCTCAAAATTTTTTTTTCTCTATCGTAACGCTACCTTTTCGTTTGCTCAACACGCGTCCTCGTGACGCACGCGTCCCGACGCATGCTTGTCTCACGCAGAAACAAACGCACAAACTCAAGAGATACAGCACATACCACAGACCCACTTGCCACTTGGCGCAATTGCCCACGCAAGTGTTTACTGTCCCCTCGTTCTACGTGACGCTATGCAACCTTCGTTACAACGTATACATCGCGTTAACGTTCCCTCGGTAACGACTGTTAAGAACCGAAGACAAATTCTACAGCCCGATTCACTTGCTACACGAGAAGAAAGTAAAGAGTAGTAAAACTCGTAAGTATAAAAGAAAAAAGTGTAGAATAAAAAAAAACACGCTTTCTACCCAGGTCGATAAGAATAAAATAAAAATGTATCATTTCGAGAAATAAAAAAAAAAATAACGATTTACACGTAAAACTTACATCCAAAGGAATTTCATTAAAACGAAGTATATATATAAGGTGGTCGCGAAGGAATAATAATAACAGTCAAGTAAAATATAAAATAAAGAAACCAATCGGCAATAAAATTTATCCAATTAAATTCACGTTTCCGTGGATCCGGCCGAACGAACGTCGCTCTAAGATTTCTCCTGTATCTCAGCCGCATCTTCATTATCATTGATCATCGCTTTAGGACGTACACGTAATCCTCATTACTGGACCAAAAAAAATAATTCTGTGTTATAACGATCCTCGCATACCTAATATGCTTAATATACCGTGTACGGGTTTATGTGTATGATGTCAACGTTTATAATTAAGAAAACGAAAATAACGGTGAGAATGAGGTAAGATGGTACAGACGGATCAAATAGGAGATGGCATAAGGATGCTGAGCACGTATGACAGTGGGCAGCCTGCGCGGGTCACAATCCCATCTGGTGAACCGTGTGGCTGCCAGAGTCTCCGGTCTCGAGTCTCGGGCCCTTCAAACGTTTAAACTCCTCGACGTACGCGAGTGTCCCCCATTATCTTATTTATGCCTCATTGTCTCAATGTATCATACCAATATCGCGCCTGCATGTTGCCCGTCGCTGTTAATACGTCAGGGCTCGTTTAAAGGTACCTAAATAAACTGAGTGTGTACACACACGTGCATATGGTATGCATACGCAGATGCGTAAGAATTAGATGGGATTAAAAAGAAAAAAATGAAAATAAAAATTTACGCTAAAAATATATCTTATTAAGATTTCATAACGCGATTTTGTGTCTGCTTTACCCTCGTAATGGAGTTTAATATTTTTCTAGCGTGATACGTGCTTTTCGCTTGCAACGAAGGCGATGCTCCTGCTACGTCCGCGCGAAGCTCGAACGTTTACTGGAAGGACGCTCTTGCGCTGTAGTTTATGGTTATATCGGTCGAGATGCTGTAAACCAATTGGACGGTTCTCAAATATTCGTTTTCTTTTATTTTCTTACCTTGTCCCTCCTACGGTTATTGTATTTCGTTTGTTGAATGGGCACACTTTTATATTACCTGTCTCTCGTGTTTTGACAGTCGGCGGGTTCTGCCTGTTACTTTTACGACACTCGGTATATATATACGTTCGCCCGCTAGACCGAAGGTCTTGCAAACTTTCATGACTGGATTGCGCAATATTATGTAAAAATAGGATCTTTTTTTTTTTTTTAGGAAATATCCTGTAGTTATCCAATCGCGATGAGTCACATGTGTCGTAACGACGACAGTCAATATTATGAAAATATAAAAATTTTTAGTCGCCTGAAACGAATATACTTTAGGTTAGGTTAGGTTAGGAAAGAATTTTTGAGACATTTGATTTTTTTCTTTTCTTTTATATAAAAAGTTTGAACATTTATTTTCACAGTACAGGTCTCTTCATTGACGCCTGCGACAATATGTACAGGGCTGTGATATATCGAATAACATCTCTTCTGTATTTACATTGGGACAAGGTAGCGATAAATCGCACGAGATCCCGATTATTTCTATCTACATTTAATATATCGTTCGATATAATATAATAAAGTACGCCTGGTTATACGCGCGCCATCTTTATTTACAATATTTATTATATTACTCTAATATCATCGTCCGACTCCGTATGAATCACAATTAAAATGACACGCGCGAAACTCTCGCCCCCTCTGGTCTTCTTCTTTAGTAGTTGAACGTGACAAAACGATGCCGAGAAATGATAACTGTCAAATGTCAAATCTCCGTCAATTAATTACACTGAATCGCATTCAATTAACCGGGTCGCACTTGGGCAGAAATAAAAATCACTAGGTGTCGTCCTAAAAATAAATTAGCTAATGCGTCATCGTCGAAGGATAGGTATGTGGGGGGGCCGCGTCTCGAATCTGGGTGAACCCGCGAAGCAGCTACGCGTCGCGAGCGAATCATCCCTTAAGGATCGTTGAGAATAATTTAAAGCGACGCGGTTAAGAATTGAGATAGGTACTGTTTTGTTATCATCGTGTAACCGGGTATAACGATAACGAGACTAATAAGAATTCAACTGTGTCTCGCAGTGAGCACAGTGATCGGTTTGAGTAGTAACTGAGGTGGGCTGTGAGGATGAGATCTGGGTTGCACTGGGTTACAGATAGATACCGGGGGCGAGTGGGGCGACATAGGTTCAGGGCTGCTACCGGGCGAAGCCGTGGTCGAGGGTGTCTGACTGAGAATAGGCGTCGACTGGTTCAGATGATATCTGGGTTGCTGATGCTGTCCGAAAACTGCCTGCTGATGTTGCTGATGAGCAGCGAGCGACCTCAGGGTAGTGTAGAAGTCGTACGGGTTGGTGGGCGCAGGTATACCCGGTGCGGATATACTGGTAGGATACCCGGGCGGGGCCTGGAGAAGCCTCTCCATGGAGAAGGCACCGTGAGCCGGTGGCGCGGCCGTGGCCGGTAGGGCCTGCGGCTTGCAGGGTAGACTGGCTGCGGCCGCTGCCGCCGCTGAGCTTGCTGCTCCCGGTAGAAGACTTGCCGGATACCCAGCAGGAGTGGTATAGGGCCCGGTCGCCGGTGGGTAACTGGCACGATGTAGATAAGGCAACGTGTACAGGGACGCCGGCCATCCTGGTGGCGGATAAGGACTAGGATAAAGACCACCTAGTACCACGCTCCTCTTGAAGGCGGCCAGACGCGATCGGGACGCCGCCGTGGTACGTCTGCGAAGCTTTCCCGTGGTGCCGCCGATGAAAACATCCTCGGAGCTCGGGTCTAGCATCCAGTAGTTACCCTTGCCGGGATCGTCGTAATGCCTTGGAACTTTGACGAAGCACTTGTTCAAGGACAGATTGTGCCTTATGGAATTCTGCCAGCCTTGCTTGTTGTTCTCGTAGTAAGGAAAGTGTCGCATTATGTATTCGTAAATGCCGTTCAGAGTCAGACGTTTCTCGGGACTCTGACGTATGGCCATCATTATCAAAGCATTGTAGCTGTACGGCGGCTTCTCGGACTTCTTTTTCTCGTCGCTAGGCTGATCCCTGGAGTCGCGTTGACTGGGACTCGAGGAGGCAGCGTTCCTGGAACAGTCCAACGGCGGCGTCTCGGCGCCGTCGCCGGTAACGTCCAAGTCACTGGAATCGTCACTGTCGTCGGCGTGCACTGGCTCGGGACTCAGTGCCTGGCTGACTGACGGTGCCGGGGTACCGGCGCAAGCTTCCGGCAGGATACTACGAATGCTGAAGCTACTCTTCAGGGCAGTCCTCGGCGGTGGCGATGCTGTCACTGTATGCTGCTCGTTCGAACCTTCCATGTTCACCATGCTTCGTGCACTATCCTTCGAGGCGCACTCTTTCTTCTTTAACGTCCACGACAGACACTTTTACACTTACGGTTACGAAATCAGTCTCTTTGTGGACTCGCACTTGTCATTCGATCTAACGCACGGGACCGTAACACGCTTTTCTGTCGGCGATCGTTATTCTACACTACCTCGTGGATGAGGCTGGTTGTGACGGGACTCGAGGGAACACGAGTTAAACTTTAACACTCTGAAACGTACCGTACTTCTCCCTCTGAGCCTTCGCACATATCTGATCGCTCCACGCCTTCCGCAGGCTTTTATACCGACCGCTAAGCCCCGCCCATTCACCAATAGACTCTGCCTTTACGGCGCCTCCGCCAATGAACACGCGTTCTTTCTGCACCTAAGGTCTTCCACTCTTCGTGTTTGGGCACGATGTTTGTCAGTAAACAATGCAAACAGAGGAGCATGGCACTACCGAGGTATGGTGGGGAGCGCAGCCGCAACACCGACAAGAACACAAACAAATCCTTACTCGCCGCCTACTTCGCAGCGCTCGCCCTCGGATCTGCCATCCACAGAATAATTTCCCTTTGACAGCAGCGATACTTGTTTTCTTGGAAAAAAAAGAGTACTTTGATTTTTCTTCTTTATTTCGGGGTATTCCTCTACTTTTTTCTTTCACGTATCCAAATGCAGTTTACGTATTGATTTCACTTGCTTTTTGGTAAATGCAAATTTAGGGAATTGCCGTGTCCGTTGCTCGTCACTTTTCGCTTGTATCGTATTCGTACGTAATTTCATCGAATTTATGTTTATAAATTTTATTGTTTTTTTTTTCTGCGATGTATTACCGAATTCGCCGCGGCTCTTTCGGACTTTATTTCCGGTATGTTTAATCGTAACTGTTCTACCGTTCCGAAGTACCGATGGTGATTCTTGATTACGAGTGTTCTGAGAGTTTAATAACATTGAGTTTTCTTTCCTTGAATAAACTTTCCTGGAACAATGTTTATTTGATGCAAGTTTTTTTTTTTCGGAATTTTATCATTTATTCAGCGGTTCGCTTCGAAGTTCCCGTCGGTCCACGCGGAAAGTTTGTAAAATATCGTAAGCCTGAAAAATACGTTTTTGAAAATATTTTTTTATTTCTTACTCAAAAATAGTACATTTTTATAAATTTGGGATTTGACAATTTTTTCTTTTCTTTTTTTTTTTTTTTACTTACTGCGCGACTCGACACAGAAATTATCCACGCTTGCTATACACATAACGTATATTCAATCAGCACCCCTATAGTTTCCAGTGGCGTAAAATCACCAGTGGATTCTACGAAATATTCTTTTTCGTATAAATCGTCTGCTGCGCCCAATCATTCCACAATATATAAATATATATATATATATATATATATATGTATATAGAAATCGTAAACACCATGTCAATGTAAATTTATAAATTTCGAACCATGCTCCGAGTGATCCTCAGCAAGAAAGATCAAACTCGATCGGATCAAAAGAGTGAATGATACGAAATGAACTAAAAAAAAAACCATAAATCCCAAAAAAATTAAGTTCCAAGTAATTAAACAATTTCCGGTATCAGTTTCAATTAATATACTCAAAAATAGCCAAATCGAAGCAATATAAACATTACCTAATAAATACACAACCACAGTATAGAACCAATTAAGAAAGGTGAAAATATGACAATTAAAAAATTACCATAAGACAGGCTCGTTACGGTATTATAAAAATTTGCAAAAATCCAAAAATACCGGTACAATCCTCATACTCTTAATGAAAATAACAAGCCCAGTCATTATTAACCCAAATTGGATTAGGTAGATTTGTCATAAATACAAAAAAGGTAATTCGCGAGCATCGAAAAACAATCGTTGACAATTGCACGTGCAACAATTAGCATTGTCAAAGGTCATTGTACGTTAATAGGATTATCCTAGGTATAAGGGGGGGTCGTAGGAGGGGTGCCGATAATAACAGAGGTCAGACCCGTTCGGACAGTCAGTGCAGAAGAAAACGACCCTTAACAACGAAATACGGATTCCCTATTAAACTGTTATGTCGATTTCCCATAATTCCATACGATTCACAAAAATAAGCCCTAATATTAAAATTCTATCGGTAATATTGAATTACCGCTAGCACCTCATACTAATTAACTTTTCCATCTCGCCCTAAGCTACCAAAGCAATGACGGGCAGCCGGACGAGCCAGGCACAATAAATGCCATAGTCTTTGTACAAGAATCTACGTAAACTGAATTTTGGTTAAATCGGTACAATAACTACAAAAAGTTACGCAAGCCAAGCTCAATGCCAAAAGCAAAATCCATCATCAACTTAAAGCTGGGTACAGTCGATACCTACAATTTTTATTGCACCTCGAATATACATAAAACTGTCCAATATGTTTTCCTTAAACCTTTCACAGCGCCCTTTAAGGGCAGGCCTTCTTACATTCCTTGTGCCCTATTTTCGAATAGGCCATTACCATGCAATTTCAACCAATCGTACCAACATTTCGACCAGTCGCTCGATTCCTTCAGTGACTCCCGACACCTTTTCTCTATTGTTACGATTGCTTCTGTTTTACCAGATTTTTCATCAGGAGAAAAGTGTCCGAAATCGCATGGCGAATTACACGTGAAATTGTATACGATTATAGGCAGATAAATTTTACGTATTTTCCAATTTTTTTTTTTTTTTTTTTTTTTTTTGTTTTTAATCACTTCGAATACTGTATATTATTTATCATTAAGGCTATTTGAAAAAAAAAAAATTTTATCTTAGGCAGTTGGTGGACTTGTGAATTTCTTAAAAAGTTAATATTGCGTATGGAATTCCTAATCGAATTATATTATTATTATATATGTATATATATATATATTTATTTATTTAGATAAATTCAGACAGTCCGCGATCTCGTACGATTAATCGAAGATGTTTATTCAACCTGTCGGATAGCGGAGCAACATCGAACCTCGCGTGG
>JARQSV010000694.1:93440-103452 GCA_030142285.1 Calameuta idolon | reverse complement strand
ACGCGACACGCAGACGCTTTTCAATATGTGCCAAAGATCACGTGAATCTACTGCAAGGGCTATAAGGTTTCGCCTTACGCTCCGCGGAGGCGTCGATAATTGGCGTTTGGTTACATCGATAAAAGGATAGAGTGACACGTTACTTCTGTATATATATCGGCACATTCGCGCCACGTATCAATATTTATAGCGCTCCATTAATTTCGAGGTTAGATCAGTTGTCAGCTACGACACTGGATACACGAAGATTGCAGAGAGAGGATCTTCGAAAAGAAAACATAACCTCTAAAGATAGATTAAATCCGCGTGCCACGAACAGACGTCGAATTTAATGAATTGTAGGTTAATATAATGGATAAAAACTTTTTAAAGCGATCCTCTCGTCAATTGTGTTTATAATTATTACACGGACGCCACTTCGTGGCTCTCTTGTCTCAAAGATAAATATACTCACGCAGTTAAGTCCACTGATTTCGATTGAATTTATTTACTTGATCTTATCGCATGCTCTGTGTAACCAGCACCATCGAGTAAACATCATAACACGCCAGCTTGACAGGAGCCTCGGCTTGAATCTGTATTGAATTACGTACACATTAAGTTCCCGTTTCAATATACAAAACTTCTTTCGTACGAGCACGCGTTTTAAAGATACACTTTTAATATCGCAGTTCGTTAATACATTTTTAAATCATCCGTTACGTATTAATACACTTGCACTGCACGTCGACTTGATTTCAATCGAGCTCGTTACGAGGCACTTCTGTCCGCATTTAAGAAAACACAGGACGCACATAACCCCAATGAAAAGTCGCGCTTAACCTGCCAGCGTGTTTTTGTAATGTTCCGTAGTCTAGACGGTCGTGTAACACGATACTAGTCCACGCGTACTGGCAGATAGTACGTGGAAAGATAGAGTTCTGCTTCTTGTCGCAAGGAAGACAAGCGGTTCCTTGTTGTTAAGGAATTCTTAGAGCAAACTGAATCCGGACAAACTAGATGGCGGTGGGGTGGAGTAAGAAAATTTTGCAGCTGTCGGTCAGTGATTATTCGCAGGACGACGTGGGCATAATAAGAAATAAATAAATTCGGATATGCCCTTAATAAAGTTTATTGTGATATTATTTTTACGGTCAGTTCATGAATATATCGTACTTGTAGCATGCGGGATCTACGGTTCCGGCATGTAACCGCGGTGGCACCTGGTGGACCATCTGGAAATTAGAGTTCGCAGCAGGGGCTGTGCGTGGTGGCGTGGCACAGTTTCATCAACATTTACTTACCTTGGATGGATAGGAGGGAGAGGACCCTTGGAACTGAGTGATGGATCTAATTCCGATGGCCCGTGTAGGTGAGTACCAAAAGAGGCGTGAATGGCGAGATGATTGGATAAAGAACTTTTGAGGTTAGGTTCGGGCATTCTTCCAAGGAGTCGATGAGGCACGACAATGAAGTCTTCTTTTGCGAATCTTTGAATATCCAAAGGACCGCTTGTGTACCTACTGTGTTCATCCGCTTTTAGGAAGAGGGTAAAAAAGAGAGAGGGACACTGTAGGGATCGAGTGTGAATGAACGAAGAAGATAAAAGGAGAAAGACGCGCGGAGAGGCGTGAACCCTATTTTGTGGCTAACCAATGCCAGGGAAATCGTTTCTTTCGTTTGTCATCGTCGCTGTTCTTACATGACGATTTACTCGTCGGGTTATTATTATTTTGGACGCGTGACTCGCGAAATTCGTTGGTGAGTTTGACAGTGAAAAAATTTCCAGTCATCTCGCAAATGTCACTCGAATAATAGTGCGTAAGTGCGACATGATTTTTTTTTTTTTTGGTTATGGCAATAGAAAAACTTTTACGGACAAGTAGCGAGTGGCGACGAGTGTTTTACCGGCCATAACTTATCCAGACGAGCATCAATAAACACGCGTGACGGTTTATTATAGGGGAGTGCGTGCTTAGTGGGGATGCTTTAAATTACCAAGAATTCAAGAGGATCCGTAAGGATCAGTGAAAGGGACGTTCGACACCTGGGACCTGCCAAACGTACGAAAATTACAGCCTGTAGGTGTTGCCAGGGAGTAGAAGCCACGTAAGAAACTTCATTCGACTGATTGTAAGAAAAATCTGTATTCTTTAAACAGACAGCAATAGTCAAATTACCACTTTCGATTGCCTCCACGCGAACGAAGGCAAGTGCCGTCAAAGTTCGAAGGTATTGAAATCTTCGTGGCTTTCAGTTTACGTTCGTGCCCCTGGCGGCGGCTCAAAGCAAGCTCAGCTGTTTAGCTAACAACTCTAAAACAAAGTGTAAACTAACTAGCTGTCCACTCGGTGTTTATTTAACGCAGAGAACCGGAGGAGATAAGGTTGGCGGAGTGTACAAGTCGACAAGAAACGTGTGCAGCTTGTGCGAGCTTCCTACGAGCGATCTCCGCCAATGAGAGTCCAGTCTCCAACGGCAGTGACCAATGGCAGCGCGTCGATAGGCGGCAGAGAGCGATGCATAGCGAAGACGACCGACGAAACCCGAAGAAAGTCGAACCTGACCGAGCTAAGCAGGGCGGGCTGGAGCGCATCAGTTGATAGGCTGATTAGGCCGCAAGAAGATTCCAGGAAGCACCGCTAAGCGGCGCTGGTGGCCTGGCAACAACAGGCCAGGGTCTCGCCGACGATAAACAAACTTCGGCAGCGTTTCGGGTCTTTGATGCCCAGGCGTTGATTAATTCAAGCGCGAGAGACGATCCACTGAAGTAGCTCTATGGAGCCGAACTAAAATGCCGACGATTCCGTCGAGCGGCTTCCAAATACAAACGGCCCCATTGGATTCCTCGAACGACTTGGAATCCATAGGACTGCGCCGGACGTAACGGGCGCGTTGCTTCGGACACGCGTCTATTACCAGTCGAACTCATAGTTCAAGCATTATTGTCTAGGACCCGCGTACGCCAACCCCTAGGATGCTCAGCGGGCGTTCTGGTAACTGGAGTGCGAAGGACCCTCTTCCTGTGGAGACGTTCATGTACCCCGAAATTACGCATTTACCCGTTGCCAACCGTGACCGCTCTCTTGATGTCTTTACGACCTGGCCCAAAATGGCTTCCTAGTTTAAAACCAGCAGGACTCAAAGTCAGGGTTAGTTACTATGGCATTTTTTTTTTTTTTTTCTTCTTCACCGAATACCATTGCCATTATCATGAACTAACGACGGAGCTAAACCGGAACTCGTTGAATTTTCCACGATTACTCGAATTCCTCGCACGTAATCCTGAATTTCTATAATACCTACAGATCACCCTGAACTATGAAATCAGTCCAAGAATGGAAACACACGGTAAATACAATCGTGGGAGACTCTTTCGATACATCCGTACAGGACAATTCAAAAGCAATCAGAAGACATTCAAAACGAACCGAGCATGCAAATCGCGTTTACAATGATCTTTTCTCTGCAGTCTACCTTGGCTGAAGGATCACCCAGCGATCCATCACTCTCGTCTTCACGTGCGAAGATCCTAGGCGACTGTCCGACATTTGATACGACAAAACGTTCCCCATTGACTTCGTCGTTGACTATTACCACAATTCCACTAATTCTAAAACGAATAGGACGGAACGACGGGAGCTTACAGAAAACTGGTAGAACGTACTTCACATAGAAACTGTACGACATCATTTTTTTTTTTATTCAAATCTTCTACGGTATCCGGTACCCTTTTTGACATCCTTATAAGAAATGTAAAGCAACGTTAAAAAAAATTGGTATGCATATCCTCACAATCAATTACATATGTTGTAATACATACATAGGTATGGCACTGTATTCATTCGGTATCCTCTATAGACGCTATATACACAGTGACCAAGAAATTTCGCCTCGCCACATAATACATCACATGTGTCATTTATCAGTATCCTATGACAGTCATGGAACACAATTATAATTAGCTTTGCTTTCGGGTTCGTTCGCAGTCACGGGTTGTGTATTTTTCTTAAGACTAATCCAAACAGCTCTCCGTACTTAGCTACTGCACTCGACCGATCCACGTCGTACAGTTTCTTTTGATCTTTCTTATCGGCATTCTCGATCGCCCTTATCGTACCGTTATAGTAACATTACGCGGAAGGGGATCACACGTTAAACAGAGCCAAGTGAAACGTTAACCCCACATGCGCCTTGTACCAGCACGATATATTCATGCTTATTGATATATAGATATATACAACGGATGATTAGATACGTTAGTTGCGCTTTGTTAATCCTTAAGCTCCGTTCACACGCGATCCTTGATTGGAGTTTATACTTTTTTTTTTTAACTACCGCGGACATTAGGTCAGGCGTGATTGATTTTTGCGAAATGTTAATTTGATGATTGTAACCAAGAAAAATTTTGTCTTTTAGGTATTTTACTCGTTTTTGGAATCGCCGCGATTCGAAGAACTCTCGCCGGAACTAATACGTTATTTTATGGAGTGGACGTGTGTGAAGTATGTTACACGTGTTTAACGTATCACACTGAGCTGACGGCAAATCCGGAAAATCCCTGAAATCCTCTGGCGACAGAAGCCACCTTGCGAGGACGTGGCGTTGTATTTACAAATAGGCCCTAAGGCCCCGACCATGCATCAAGGAGGATCACCAATGGACCACAGAGCCTGCACACTGTCTGCACACATGCCGGACTCGCTCGCTTCGTACCTACTTTATCACGGCGACGACGGCGGACGTCGTTTGGTGGATCAGCGAAAAGACGTCGAGGCGTCGGTGAGCGTCGTTGAATAAAATATTTTCTATCGTATATGGAAGAGATGAATTAATCTGTGTACATGTATATATATATATGTGTGTTTTCGATGAATATATATATATATATATGTATGCACGTATGTACATTTATATGGAAAATACATTTTTGGTTTTTAACTTTTTTTTTTTTGAGCCAGAACCAAAATCTACCGACTGAAGGAGTCTCCATTATAAATCGTGTTTACGCAGCTAATTCCGTGGGCGGACGGTTATTAATTTATGTATTTTTAAACTGAGAAAACGGCGAGGCAACCAGAGCGTCGGGACGCCGGTTCACCGAATAAACACGCTATTTTTATGAAACCCAGTAAAAACTTTGGTCGCCTACTTGATAATTAGTTTGTACAAGGTGTTTCGCCACACGTAGACGTCTCTTTACTTACTTCGTGGCGTCCCGACGTCGAACTCACACGTCGCTTTCTCTTTGATAATAACTAATTGACGTATCCTTGCCATGCCGGCGTCTCTGCCACGCGTCAAATTAGCCGGCTGATGTGCGTCTGGACTTAAAACGCAACATCGGAAATTACTCCTTAGACATGCGCTTCCCCTTGTTGCAGTGAGAAAAAGGAGAAGAAGAAAAAAAAATGTTGAAATATCCAGACCCTCACTTGTTAACCAATTACAACACTGTACGACCGGTGACACTTTATTTCATCCGCGACGGCTGGAATCTACAGGGTTGGCTGGTCCGTGACAAAAATTCGTCGCTGTAGCATGGTACGAATTTACAAATTTTTTTTTTTAATTTTCCAAATTTTATTCCACACTTATTTTCATTTCAGGATTTCCAAGAAATTGGCATTGTCGCGTAGGTGTTTATGTCTGAGCATAAAAGTGTCACCTCGTTAAGGGGATCAGCTGCGCCACGCCGTCGTGTCTAACAAGCGCTAAATGGAGTACGGAGAAGGATGAAAGGAGAGAGAAGAGTATATGCAAGTTTGTGTAAAAGTGCGTGAAAAGAGAAAGAGAGGTAATTGTATGGCGGGGGGGTGGAGGGGTTGTAGGTGAGACCAAGGTATCCATGGGGTGTCTCAGGGATGGTTCGCTCCATGTATAGTACACGGTGTTACATTATTCTGCAGAACTCACCCCATGTCGTCGGGGGTTGTTAGGCTATCCGACACTGTCTGCACCGCGCTATGGGGTTGGTGGATATGTACACAGCACCATAGGAATAGGCTACGACTATGTGTTTCATGGGGATGAGGGTGTATTCAGAAAGGTTGAGTTCAGTAAGGGATGCCATAGGGAGTTCAAGGGTTGGGGCTTGTTAAGTTGTCCAACAGATGTCTCACCGCGTGAACCCTCGTCTAAATACCTAACTCCCGCAGACTTGTATTTTCACATCTAAAAATCCAATTTCTATGGGGGGGGAAAAGAAAAAATCAATCCAATTCGCTATACTTTGGAAAATCATTATAATTGCCAATTGTCATTAAGGAGACGATTTTTTAAATTTATGCTTCTGTTCGATACGGGACTTGTATTAAATTTCCATAAGTACCTTTGCTGTACGTAATTCAAAATGATTTTTGTTTGTTCGTGATAAAGATCAGTCGAAAGAAAAAAATTGGGACAAAGGTGAAGAAAAAATTAAATAGAGTTCAATTTTTTTCAAGACTCTTCTATGGTGAAAAATCGTTCACCTGGTGTCCCTTAACCGGATCCACGAGCTCTCTGCGTGGGGGGGAGGGTTAACGACTTCCTGGCGAGTTTCTTCTTCTTGTTCACTTTTTTTTTTGTCGCACCACACTGCGAGCTACAGCTTTTTTCAAAGGCTATGGGAATGCGAGGATTTCAGAATGGCCGTGTGGAAGTGCTGCGCGCGCGTTATTCTTATGTGAATGGCGAAAATGGCACCGCGCGCACGTCCCATTATGGCGCAACGTGCCCTTTTCTCAATGCGCAACAATCGACTCCAGCGCCGGCCTATGGTCACCTGCCAAGTCCTGCTAAGGTCGGCTCTTCCCTGCCACTAACGAGCCCTTGATGCGTTTTCCTCGAAATGGTACTTTTCGACGGTCACTATTCAATCGGATTCGAAGATGGAGACACGTTTGACATTCTTTTTTTGTACGTAATATATTTATTTGGTAATTTAATATTTCACAAGTGTCGCTATTGGAACGGTTTTTTTTTTCTTTGAACAAACTGCAAATTTTAATTGGATCAGGTTTTTTTTTTGAAAAAAAAAAATAATCAATGAGTTTATGGTCCTGACTTCTTTTTTACTCGGTCGTGCCATGGCTTTTTGACAGTGTAGGATCAAATTTTACGATCAATTTCCTGCTGAGCATAACGAGTGCGGCACGATCGACGTTGCACTGATTTACAGGAATTGGAGAAACGCCTAAAAGGCCCATAAAAGGCCCAGAATCTCATAGAAAACAAGTCGTAAATGTCGCGGGATTAATACATTGTGGCGGACCCAGCTTTAGTTCAGGGCCGTACCTTTTTTTAGACTGTAAGACGTTGTGGATGTTTCCACAAAGTGTATAATAATTTTTAAATAGTACAGATTTTATTGAACGTAATTAATACGATCAGGTGGGATCGTCACCATATTTGTAACTGGTGTTTTTTTAATTGTTTAGTGAGATTATTTATTTGACAATGTATTCCTCAAGCGTCTATTAAATGTATGGATTCTGCTTTCGAATAAAAAAATTTAGGTCCAATTCTTCGTTAGGTGCTCCAGGACCTTTCTGAAGAACGTAACGATACGCTCCTGACCTGACCACAGTGATTCGATTGTTCTCCACCGCGAGGACTTCTTAATCCTCGCCGGTTAAAAAGCTCGTTTCATGCTCCTTTACACGAGAATGTTGCTAGAAATACCCTTTAAAATTCCCATCGACCCGCCTTGGAATTCGTTCGGCGTGCGCTCGTGCGCTCGTAAAAGGAATCGAAGCGTTTAAAAAGAATAGACCAAAAAAAAAATGAACAAACACATTCGCACTCAAAAGATACACGAAAACGAAAATAATGTGAGATTTTCATTAAAATTATTTCCCACGACGAGTGAAAATTAAATTTTCAAAAAAAAAATGGAATTTTCCCCCAAAAAATGACTTTATTCGTCGAGCAACAAAATTTGTACTGTGTAAAAAAAAATAAAAATTTTTAATTTTTCAAGCGGCAAAATCTCTTTGCCATCGCATTGCAAATCCTCTCGCAAACAATTAACGTTATTGCCCAGAGCTCGAGGGACTGTGAGATCAGAGCAAAAAAAAAAAAGTAAAAACAGTCAGGGGTCCCGATAGAGGAGTGATTTTAATGTAAAAATAACAAGGTGCCAGAACACTAACGACTTACCAGTACGCATCATTGGGCCGCATCCTCCAGAGTGGCGCTCGTGTCGCGCGTGTGTTTGCGACACCGAAAAACGGCGTCGAGTCGCGTGGCGCCCTTTTTTTTTTCTTTCTTTCATTCTTTCTGTTTCAGTCACGTGCGTAACGACGCCTACCATGTATACCAAAGCGGTAACGAATACAAGAGGCCCCCCCTTTATTTGCACGTGCAACTGCAACATCATCTTCAAGTACCCAAGTGCCCTGCCAAGAGGAAGAAAATCTAAATAAATGAAAAACAGCTGAAAATAGGGTAAATAGCTTTATGTACATCTGTATAGATTAATTGACAGCTGCTATTGTTATTATTAATTATTCTTACAGCGAAAAGGGGTTCGAGTGTGGGTATCCAAGAAGGGGATGGACACAAAGCATCAAAACAAAGTTTTCCCCTGGACCAGGTCCACGTGTCCAGCCTCGACGCCGACGCTGTCATTAAACTCCTCGTTATCGAAGCCCACCAACCCTGTGCAACCCCCAGCGAACTCTGTCGGTACCTTGCAGCTCGTGATTGGTTACATTACCGTTAGGCGCGTCCTGTGTCACGGAACTATGCTGTTACTGCAATCGCGGTGAACGTCCTGGTTTCCTCGTCTGCAGGAAAACAACACGTATTCGATACCAAATCCTCATCAAGGTTAGAAAATCGATCTGACGTAACCCGTGCCGATATGATATCCGATAAAATTATCGCAAGACATAAACAGTGAAAATATTTGGAAAAAATTCTTAACTAAGTATTTTTTAATTTTTTTTTCAGATTTTAAAAAAAAAAAGATACGTACGACCCACATCAGGCGTCAGACTGTCTCCAGCTCAAAAATTCATCCTCGGATATCATTGGAGGGTTCCAACCCCCTAGGGTCCATGAGGGTTACACGTCACCAAGTGGGAGCCTTGGGAAACTGACCAGTCCGGATGTTACGCGTTTTGTCTACCGCATACGATTCTCACCCTGTTACCCTTAGGAGGGGGTGGCAAAGGGGTGCTTTTGAGAGCGCGTGTTGTAGGACACGAGTAAATAGAGTCACCATCACAGGCCCCTAGGGGTGATTTGTCTCTTTGCGGCTTCCGAAAGGAGAGCGATTGTTTCATCCGATTGAACTACTTTGCACCCTCATTATTATTACTATTATGGCAACCCTTGGCGTGTACGTTATAGGGACAATGAAATTGCCAATCGGGAAACACAAGTCATTGGCAATTTTTTTATTTTATTTATTATTATCTTTTTCTTATGTCGAAAGTTGCACAGGGTGGTATTTTATAAAAATTTATATATCAAGGCTTGGTCCAAGAGGATTTGTTCACGCTTTCTTGCGATTTCCACGAAAGCAGCTGGCTTCAGGACTCTGTCCTTCCTCTGGTCGTTACTTGGCTTTTCTCGGACATGAAACAAGAAACTGGCATCAGGACGTCGTTATACGCGGTCTACCTTCGCCACCCTGTATAGTATAAACCGCCCTCTATCGCACTCCTTACGTGGACAAATACACACAGAATCTCTCGGCGAAAGGAGAAACTCCTTGTGTTCTGCAAATAATGTTCTCTTGTCAAACAAACAGGACCCTGCCGGACCTTCGACTGTGAAAATTGGCGTTCGTAAAAAGGCACACTTTTACACTTTATTCTCTGCACACGCTCGTCAAGGAAATTGGGCATAAAGTTTCCACCCTATTGATTTTCTTATACAGTAAAAGGAATATAGATATACGTACAAACAGAAACCCACAACAAAAAAAATCAAGTGATTTTCGAAAAATTATTCAATGAAAAATTTTTAAGATTTCGACTTTCTATACTCGTTGCGAGTGCGAGAGAGACGGACGTATCGTGTAAGAGAAAGACAGACGTAC
>JARQSV010000694.1:0-68724 GCA_030142285.1 Calameuta idolon | reverse complement strand
ATATTCGTTGATATTCTTTTGCCCTCTGCGAATATCCCAGAGTACGAATGAGTTCTGTCTCTCTCTTACTCTCCTCCATCCTAACTACATCCTTCTCCTACGTTATGCTTTGACACCCTTTTCAGCTACAATCCAATTTCGCTGTCATTATTTCTGTCATCTTCCCTTATTTCATCCATCATTCATTTAATATTAATCTCTAGTGCACATTCAACTAGTGAACTTTTCAAGATAAAATATTCCAAATGTAATTTAATAATCAGCTGTATTTCGGAGAGGGTTGGTTTTAGAGCGTTTTCCTTGATTTTTTGAAAGATCTCTTAATGCAGAAAGTCAGAATGATTTATAGAAGAGGCTGGTACAGGTTGAATTGCGATAGGAGCACTTTAAAAAAATCCGTTTGCTTTTTGAAATGTGATTTGAAAACCGTATTCTCGAAATTTCAATGCGGCAATTCTTATTAGACGAATTTGGATTAGTTCGCATTTTTGCCGATAAGGGCGCAGCACCTCCTGGGCGAGATAAGTGGCGCCATCTCTGCAAGAATCGATGAACTTTCTCCGATCAAATAATTCCGACATCGCATCGTTGAAACTTCAGTGAGTTAATTTTTATTAAAGAATTCGAATTAGTTCGATTTTTCGCCGATAAGGGGGCAGCACCTCCTGGGCAAGATAAGTGGCGCCATCTGTGCGAGAATCGGCGAACTTGCTCCGATCAATTAATTCCGAAATCGCATCGTCGAAACTTCAGTGGGTTAATTTTTATTAAAGAATTCGAATTAGTTCGCTTTTTCGCCGATAAGGGGGCAGCACCTCCTGGGCGTGATGTGTAGCGCCATCTCTGAGGGAATCAGTAAATCTTCTCCCACAAAATAAATCCGAATTCAATTTTTCATGTGAGAAAGTTCGCCGATTCTCTCAGAGATGGCGCCACCCGTCTTGCTACGGCCGAATTATTTTATGGGATAAAATTCGCTGGTTATCTCAAAGATGGCGCCACCTGTCTTTGCTATTATCGTATTATTTTACGGGATAAAGTTCGCTGCTTCTCTCAAAGATGGCGCCACTTATCTCGTCCAGAAGGTGCTGCCCCCTTATCGGCGAAAAAGCGAACTAATTCGTATTCTTTAATAAATATTAACCCACTGAAGTTTTAACGATACGATTTCGGAATTATTTGATCGGAGAAAGACTCGTCTATGATATTACTCTTGAATTCGTCGCTACGATTTAGCACCATGTTTTTGGTATCGCCTAAAATCGTAGCGTTGTGCATCTCCCTGCTCATCTCTGGTGCGAATGTGGCCATGAATGAATCTAAGTGACTACTCCACATGACAACATATAGTGGAATTCTAGTGAAATTTCTACGGGTTTGGTTACATTGCTAGTTTGAGTTCACTTCGGTCAGGCGGATCAGCTGTTTGAGGATGACAGACAATGACAGATAAAGTGCTGACGGTAGGATAATCTTACAATAATATTCAAACGAAAATGAGTCTATAACCTGAAGATCCTACTGGAAGAACCGAATGGTAAAGCCAAAAAAATGGCAACACGAAATCTTACAGAACCGTTCATTCTTATGCGAAACAATGCTCTACAAAGCAAACACATCTATGCTGAGCAGGTACTTTACATATCTGATATACCTAATCCATTATACGTGTTTGATTTAAATCTTTTATTTTAAAAACCATTGTTATAAATTCTCTGCTACAGAACCTATCTGATAGAATGGCTTTGGTAGGACCCGATAGCTCTAGACCTGACAGTGTTGAGCTTAAAGGTACAAATACCAACGATGGAACACCTCCTGCATGGACGGATGCACTTGAGGAAACTCAGTATATTCTAAGTCGTCTACGTATCAAAATAGATAATCTGTCTGAATTGCATGCAAAGCAACTCACCAGACCTACACTCGATGATACATCACAAGTAAGAACAATCACGTTTCAATTTATAATGATGATCAATAGAATCAACAGCACGTCTACTATTTCTAGGAGGAAAGACAAATGGAACAACTTACTAGGGAAATTAGTCGAGCATTTTCAAGTGGATATCAACAGGTGCAAACTGTTAAAGCAGCAGCCAGACAGGAAACACGGCCAGCAGAGCGGCAACTAGCTAACAGTGCAGTATTGGCTTTGTCTTCTGCCCTACAAGATTTGGGACTTCGTTATCGAACCTCTCAGGCTAATTACTTGCAAAGTATGAACAGTTTATTATCCTGCTCTAGTTAGCCGTGAATTCTTAATTAATTTGAATCCTTTAAAACAGAGGTAAATTCTAGAGAAGAACGAAATAGACAGTACTTTACAGAGGATGAAACCCTGTTAAAAAATGTTACAACAGATTCATGGTTGTCAGAACCATCCTACGAAGAAAATAGTTCAGATTATTGGCAACAGGGACCACGGCAACAAGAATCTGTGTTGTTACAAATAGAAGATCCCGAACAGAGGATGAGATTAGCAGAGGAGAGAGAAAAGGAAGTTGGACACATAGTTCAAAGCATATCGGATCTCAATCATGTATTCAAGGTATGTCTCCATCTTACTATAATAAAGTGCAATAATAACTTCCAAGTAGATACAAGCAAGATCTTTTTCTTATTATGCACAGGACCTTGCAAATATGGTGCAAGATCAAGGTACCATTCTGGATAGAATTGACTATAATATTGAGCAAACACAAGTACAGGTGTACGAAGGTTACAAACAATTAAAAAAGGCTGACTCCTATCAAAAAGCTAATCGCAAACTATACTGTATAATGGTCCTCGCAGCTTCTATTATTCTACTAAGCTTCCTTTTTATTTTATTTAAAACCTAATAGCTAGTAATGTTAACTTATTCATTGGCTCTTTCAAATCATTCTATAGAATGTATAAATACATCATGACGGTTATGGCATATTGCTTAATGAGGCATAAAGTAATTTTTTTTCTATGATTTTGTTCACCAGCCGATAAAATAATTTTTGCCTCTTTTATGTAAATTGTATAAGTTAAATCAGTAAGAACCTTTATGATTTCAAAGAAAGGCGTTCGCGAGGTTGTAAAAATACTGTTTTTATTTCAATTGTTTTTGAAATTGTCTTTGTTACCAGTATATAGTTTTCTCAGTGACATGTAATAAAACACTGCGGGGAAAAGATGGCAAATTCCCAATGACACAAAGTGTGTAATTAGGGTTAGTTACAAGAAAGTACCCTAATAATTATTTTGTGAATTTGTAACTGTACATGTAAAGACTAATATCAAGAAAAGAAATACCAATACGTTTCATAATTGTGTATAATGAAATGAATAATGTACTTTGTTGCAAGTGTAAAATATGTAATGAATGTCTGTTATATATATTTTAGTGAATGACATAGGACAATTACTATCAGAGTAACAAAATGTGATTATTTATTGTTATTGCATACTATTTCTCTCCCTCTTTTATTAAATCTCCAAACTCTACGAGACATTCCTTTATCAATAAAGGCCGTTAATTAGTTTACCTTGTGCATTGATATTAAACAAACCCAAAGTACTATTTCATTAATACGTCTGCGACTACTATTATAGTTTCAGGAGTAGTCACATACCCAGAATACATGGAATAGTAAAAAAAAAAATATATATCGTTGGCACTGTTGCAAGTCATATGATAATAAATTCCATAGTAGCTGAAAAATATGTGATCGTGACAATATTAGACACAGGTGTATAAAATGTCAATCAAACAGCTATAAAAAAGGTTTGAGCATGAGCGACAATGAAATACGGATTAAAACCATTTGACCTAGACCCTACGTAATATCCCGAATAAAAAAAAAGTCAATCAGAGTAATGTAATATAACAATAAAATAAATTGGAGAATGTACGTTTGGTTGAGGCTGCTCACATTCTGGGTATTTTAATAATCGGCTGTTTAATTTCTTTAAGTGCTCAACAATTAAGTTTCGTACATTGTAACGTCACTGCGAATAATATTTCAATATATCGCACTTCTTATCACAGACTAAGTACTCGCAGTTATCGCATCATATCATTTCATTACGTTACTCCTTGTAAAATAATTATTCAAGGAAAACCATCCCAATTCCAATTCATTAATTAAGCTCCGCTAGAGCTACAACGTTGAAGTATCCACAAAAAAATTAAAATCAAAAAGAAAAAGGAAACGCTATGGATAGGTAATTTTCATAAGACACATTTGTGTCGCTTTATGAATTCATATCGATCTTTAAATCGAAAAATATGGGATGCTTAAAATAATTTAATAATTAGGCGTTACGCTTCGCGGTTAATTAATTTATGATTGATAATTTTTTTTAATCAATAATTCCGCATGTCCACGTACTCTTTAACGTCATTAGTGCCAGTCTCAATAATTCAGTTCGATTCATACAGCAATAACAATACAATGTTCTCGAGTATTTTAAAACAAATGAACAACATTGATCCAATCAAGCAGTAATCAACGCTCTGTATTATGATTATTTGTATTATTACAATGACTGAATGGTTGATAATATCGGCATAGAAAAAATATAGACAATAGAATCCTAGAAATTAATACGTATAAGGAAATTAATAAATGTTGTTCATTGAGAATGATAAATTCTATTGAGATTATCCACCTTTTTTAAAGATAACGTCGTGAAGGTTTAATATATTCCTAATCAAATGAAATTCGCAAGCATACAACGCTATCTAAGTAATTAACATGAATCGAACGGATATATCGATATAGATATAAGTGTTTGTATATAATATTTTTCTGTATATAATAAATATGTTTATATTTCTCGACATTGCCATCCGGGGCTTGAGGTAGGAAGCTCCTCTAAAATGTAGCCTCGAAAATGTTGCTTACAATTCTGTTCTCTAAAAAAAAAAAAGAGCCAAAGCGAAGAAACGAGATCGTTTCGTATTAAAATATCAAAGTAGAATCCTAGTATATTGATTTATGATCTGTAATACGTTATACAGAATAATTTCCTCAAATTATTATTTCCTTATAATAAATTGCCATCAGTTTCATTGAAACGGTCGTTTCTCAACTCCAAAATATTTGGATACGTCACAGGGAATTATAGCGAGCTTGTTATTGTACTAATAACTACAAAATCATTCTCGTTAAAAAGTAATACAAAAATAATTTTAAATTTATTTACAAATGCGCAGGAAATCGACCTATGGTAGAAATATTTTTAAAGTATATTGTTCAAAGCTCAGATCTCGCTGCGCGTGCACGACTTGAGCAAACTAATCGTATGATCAAAGAATGGCATTCATACGACTTTCGATTTTCATGTGTTACTGGTGTGAAGAATGTGAGTCAGGATACCAAAAGCTCCACCCAGAACGAACCTCACGAAATTGTCACCGACTAGAGGACCCATCGCGTAAAGATTTTTACCAGGTGCCCGAGTCACTTCGTAAGTATAATTGTCTATTTCAATAGGATTTGATCTGCTGTCTACTGGTTTCATAGGATTCTTGCCCAATCCGATACCCCCATTTTCAAGGTAAGAAAGATCAGGTTTTGATCCTAGAATGAAAAATTGAAGAAATTCTTTAATCTAATGGTGTACCGTGTGATTGGGATTTTAATAGATTGATATCAATTTATACTTTACCTATAAGTATAGCTGCAACTGATACACAATACGTCTCCAGTCGTCCATTTGGAGCGCAAAGTGTAACCTTTTTATTTGAACTGTTACCCAGTTCGACAAGATTATATCCGGGTAACGCCTTGTAGAGAGGATAATTGGTACCCCCATCGGCCATCATCTCGTAAACTTTATGATACTCTGGATAAATGGAGGCAGGCAGCCATTGTAGTCTATCATAACCACTGCCGCCTAGTTTTATACCAGCATCCTCGTCATTATCCTTCCTCCAAGAATCTCCAGAAGAATCGCGAAATGCGTGCAGCACTGGAATTCCACGGAAACGAGCTGCCATGACGGCGTCAGCAGCACTTAGACCAGCACCGACGACTAGCACAGGATCGACCGAAACCTCTTCTTCTATGGGTTAAATAAAATATTTTACACTTTTATATTGCAAAAGGTGTCTTTCGTAAAGAGCTTATGCATGATTAAAACAAAAGTTATATTTACTGGTTAATAGGTCCAGCCTGCTTTCAAGATCATTCAAATCGTGTGTTACCCAGGTCTCAGATTCCTCGCCAGGTATACCAAGTCTGTTAGATGAATCGGTAGTTCCTGTAGCGAGGACTAACCTTCGACATCGATATCGGAATTTATTTCCAGTCTCATTTTCGAAACCCTCTACTATCCATTCGGTTTCACCTTGATTATCTGTGGAAACAGGCTTTATAGACGTGACTGTTGTACCACTGCGAATAAAGAAATAATTATTCTTAAGAGATTGCGAATCGGCAAATAAATAATTTAAGATATCCATTCTTGTAAATGATATGACAGTGCACTGTACCAACCTTCTAAAGTATTTTTGAAGACCCTGTCTGACAACATAATCTTTGTAATAAGCTGCTACTGTTCCTACAGACACTCTGCTGGCTGCTTTACAACTGGTTTTTTCTTGACAGTGAGATTTGTCTGTTTGTTCAGACTCAATAAGTTGCTCCCATTTTCTCAAATCTAATCCTGGTAGAGACATCCATCGACTCAGACTTATGGTTAATACGTTTGGATCCATAGACTGTAACAGTATTAATAGAAACAATGTATTATCACTAAGATTAATGTATAAATTTGATTTCTTTTTATCAGGTCATAAATAATTCACCAGTAAAAAATATCTTGGTACAATAAAAATAATCCTATGCCTAATCAAGTGATAACTCACTTTACTGCGTAGCAACTCTACATCATAAATTATCCAATAATCAAGTACAGCGATAAAAGTTTGACAAATTATTTTATACGAAACATTTAAACTGTTACCAAAATCTCAATAATGTCATATCCTTTATTCCAGACGCTATTTTAAATAACTATTTAGCTACCTGCCAAGCACCACCAGGAGGTCCCTTGCCCAGGACAACATGGTCAATAATCTTGTGCTCAGGATGGTCCTCAGCGGATTTCCAAGTAAGTAAAGGTGGAAGATCAAGTCCAGCGTCTACACACGGATGCTGTAATTGATCCATAAGAAGAGCAAGAGGTCTCCCACCAGATCTACCTTCCAAACCGGAAGATAGACATTCCAAGCCACATCTGGTACTATGAGCCAGACCAATCCTATCTCTTTTACAAGATCTACCGAGAGTACCACCATCACCACCATCATTCTCTACGATATTATCCGTAGAAGCCGCTCTCGTACTGAAGTGTAACCTGGCTGTGAGCATCTCATCACCAGGATGTGGTTCTCCTGTATAATACGGCCAATTCCCAGCAAGCATATAAGACAGACAAATACCACTTGGTCCATTTCCTTAAAAATAAAAAATGCATTCTTGATATAAAAAAATCTCTAAATCATCATACTCTTATTTTATCCTCAATCATCATTTACTTACCCACAATGACAACTTCCTTATAGATCTCATCCATCTCTCTAGTCCCACAATCTTTATCTTGAATCATTTTCAGGGATTCACAGGTTTCTGATTCTCCCAACGCTTTCTCCTCCTGGAACAATGTTATTTGATAATAGAAAGATATCCCATTGACTGCCGTGACTGAATTTTACAAAGATAAGAAAGACTTGTGAACTCTTGCTTGTACAAGAATCAACTGACACACAACAATCCCGTATTTAACGTTATGGGTAAAAGAGAGGGGAAACAAGTGGGGATACTCTACCAACATTCTATTGGACAATAAAATTGATTAACATTGACGTTAATAAAAAGTATATACGTCTGATAAGGTAAGCGGTACGTTTCGCAGATTTTATCAATACCGTAGAAATATCGTGCAGCCAATTCCCTCTGTTTTTATTCAATCCGTACCAAGGCGAGTCCATAAACTTCACATAAGAAATCATTGTTTCTTTGTAATACGAACAAAATATTACACAATAATAAAAGTAGTGAACTTGGAATCGACGAAGCGTCAAAATCAGGTCAATATTATAAGTCTAGCCTATTTCATGCTTAACCCCACAGAATCTAATCTAATCATTACCATCACCCTTTAAGGACTAATTCAGACATAGCAAATATTTAAAACAAAATAATGCAAAATTAATAGAGCAGTCAACGTCAACCCACGGTATCATATTATCGATAAGCGCTATTTGTAAATCTACATTAATATTCCCAATATGTAACACAAATGGCAGATACGTATATGATGCTACACCGATCATTGACATCATCTGCTATGGAAGACCGATTCACACGAAACAAATGTTTTACTCAATCATTTAACCCGGCATTTAATCGGCGATCGCGTGAACCCAAATTGTCAGCTGATAAACCATTTTTAGACCAAAAGTCAGCAGACTTTGCACGTCTTCTAAACGTGCAGAACCATAGTAGACCGCAGACAGCTGAACATCTGTTAAACGTCGATTCCCGGTTGTGGTTAAGAAATAATTAAAAAGAAAATGTAATAAAGCATTTCAAGGTCATAAAACATCGTAATATTATCAGCAAGCGCAATTTGCAAGCCTATTCGCCGTCGCGTTAACAATTGCGTAATAAAAAAATTAACAAAGTCACTTTGCGCGAAAACGTAAAGATTAGACAGTCGATGCTTATCCGTAAAAAAAATATGAAAGTTGACGGACCAATAATTTAATCTTAATGAAGAGTGATCAGACTTTCAGCAAATCCGGTTAGTCAAAGAAATGATTACATCCTTATCAATGCCGGCTGATAAGATTAATAAAAAAAAATTATCCCTCCTCTT
This sequence comes from Calameuta idolon, assembly GCA_030142285.1. Lineage (NCBI taxonomy): Eukaryota > Metazoa > Arthropoda > Insecta > Hymenoptera > Cephidae > Calameuta > Calameuta idolon. Next base: position 59,862 of record JARQSV010000694.1, on the reverse strand, counting down.
CTGTAATCGTCCTAAGATAAAACACACTCGTTCGACGACCAATATACCAGCGATTAAAATTACACGTGAAGTTACGTCTATCTCGAGCAAACGTAACACTGACCTTTAAGCTGTTTAGCCTTCGGTGTATAGAGACTGAAAGGGAAGGGGAAAAAAAATTTGATTAGAGAAGGAAACACGACCTGAAACATATTTTATGCACTATTTGGCGCGCACGTTTCATTCACGCGACTGTATCCGATGGGCACAATGAATAATTCATCCATCATAAATAATTCTACGTGAATTCAATTAGACTTCAGCAAAGGGACGTTGTCATGATTATTATTATTTTTTTTTAATATCCGTAATATATGCGCATGGGAATTCTAAGGTAACCACGTGCTCGCTGATTGTGAATCCTCGACTCACGTCGTTACTCAAGGACCATCCTGGGTCAGCTAGGTCATGGCTGGTTCGATATATCGATCCTATATATTGTACGACGGTGAGTTTTACGTGGACGCTTGTGATGGATGATTTTTCTATTGTTGTTATTTTAGTCGCTATACGCATACATGTATGGAGCCTATACACACAGAGCGATATCTTATCCGCCATTTTTACAGGCCAATTGTTTGTCGCTTATGGTTACCATGGTAACGGAGTCCCCCTTGTACTATTACTGTTACTCATATTAATACTTAGCATCTATTGCTATACGTATTGCTACCAGGTACGACCAAACGTAGCATTAGGATAGAATGGATGATGAATTGTAAAGTGTATCATGGAGAAAGATCGATAGATTCTATTGTCAATATCTACCTGTAAGAGATAAATGAGACCATTGTAATAGTAATTGGAATGCTTGTATAATGTGCAGCTGTTTTTTGCTATTGCGCTAGGAAAAAAATTTATTCAATAGTGACTCTTAGTTGCACAAGATACTCGGAACGTCCAAAGGTCAGTTTGATATGTAATTGTGTATTCTAGATTGTGAAGAAATACTTTACTAGAGGTTTTCGTCTAAATTATTTTCTTTTCTCGAGATTACGGATTATTTTGGTGGGAAATTTGAATTAACGAGCTTGCTTTATTATCCGCGATAGAGTTTCTCAAGCGTCTTTATGACTAACGTAGTCAAGGCGACTTCCTGCTTGTCAAGTCAAATGGAGCATTTAGCGGGTAAGAGAATTCAAGGAAATTCTACAGACTCTAAAGGAATCTGACGTTGCAGGATTCGTGACGTATGATTATTATCCTTCGACAATATTCACATTCTGTGCTAGTAAAAATTTCTTGTTTTCACTCTACAATATTTTTGTACCTTGAAATTCTTATTTCTATAACTTTTTGTTTTCCATGGAAAATTGTCGGTATTCGAGAGGTTAATCGTTTCCTAGAAAATTTAATTTTACATTAGTTCTCTCGTTGTTCGTGCCAGATTGGCATAGTGCAAGACTCGTACAGTCAGCATGATTTTACATAATACAATATACGTCATTCTCTGCTCGCGTATGGTAATAAAAATTCATCGTGAAACTGGAATGACGTACCTGGAATCATGACTGAAGATGTGGAGATAATAAATCATGAAAATTGAACGATTAAAGAAAAATAAAAAAGATTAAGATCTTTAAGTATTATTTTTCTATTTTTCTTATCAAGATGGGGGAAAAAAGAAATCAAAAATATATATATACATGACTAAGCGTCAAGACATTACGAGTGAATGATTACCCTCGATAGGTATAGGGTTACATAAATTAATCGATATTTAATACGTCACTGGTGATCGATTGGATGCAAATGTGCAATTTTTATAATAATTAAAATGGACCGTTGTAATCTCAATCTTACCCTGGTATCGAAACAATCCTTTGATCTCAAATTGTTGCACGAGGTAAAAAAATTATGGAGCGCGCGTAACCTCCTTCCTTACACAATGACGGCCGGCGTCCAACTGAAATCCCCACGTAAAAAACCGCCAACAGGAAACTTTACTATCTTGTAAAGCCGGCTGCGTGATTTGCTTACGCATGTATATAGATCTCACACCGCGACAGACCAATAGGGGCTATATGGCTTATCGTCAAAAGTTTTCTGAGAACATTCATAAGTAAATATATATGCGTGTACACATGGTTTACTTAATTTTAAGAAAGGGAATTGAAATTCGAGACCCTACTTTCATAGCGGATATTTTTAATGATGCGTCATAATTGGCAATGACGGGTTCTATTTAATATCTTCATATAGCTTATAACAGCCTTATCGATTCGCAATTCTTTTTGTATACTTAATAATACGGAGACAGTTTATACACATAAAGCAGAAAGTGCGCGTGACATTCGTAAAAAGAGGTAAAGTTTTAAGATCGGAGAACTGTGCATTTAAAAGATTTGATAACGGTAGAAAAAAAGAAAATTGGAATTAAAAAAATGTAGTTCTTTTTTTTTTTTAATTTATTCTTCATCATTTAGCGTCAAACATGACTATCACAGTTTATTCGAATTTAATGATGTTGTATGTATATAATTTTTTTTCGTTGAAAATTAGTCGATAAATATTGATCAGTGTCGTTCCAACGCCATATTTTCGAAATTTCTTTCCTTAATTGGGCCATTAAGAATTCTTTATGTTACTTAATTGATTTCGAGACTGTCTAACGGTTTGAATTACTTAATACTGCTTAGGGGTTAAGTGAGAATAAAAATAGATTCGCCGTCCCTGCCTTATTTATGTATATACATAATATACACCTGACGTAATATTTTGCAGGATCTTTAATGGTTTCTCAAATAGAATTGCCAATGATACGAAAGCATTACGATTAATCAGTGTCCATAAACCGCACGTGGTGATTATCAAGAGTGACAGAAAGATAAAGTTATCGTCGGTAGGTAAAACAGATTTCAAAGATCAAAGATTACAATAAACAAATGATCAACAGTGTCATGCTGATTAAATTGTAATCACAAGGAATTAAAATAGATACAATTACGTACAGATATAATTTGCATACTTTTTCGTACTATATAAATTTTTATCTTTCATTCGAAATGTCCATTAAAACGGAAATTGAGTAGTTTACCATACGGGCTGCGTCATTCTGCTTCCGTTGATAATGAATTCATTTATATTAAAAATCATTTTTTTCCCCATTACTACTAGCCATTAAAAAACAGTGTTTTTTTTCTCATGAATGTTCAAATTTAAGAAAGTTTTGGATAATCAGTTGAAGAGGTTATGCCCTGGGCTTAGTGGAATCTATATATATTAATAAATGAACGAAGTTAGTTCATTGACTCCGCAAAAAATGTAAAGAAAAATAAACGTACTCCTCATTCATCGAGAGTAGAAGTAAATAAGATTATGCTGTTTTAAGCATAGCCATCTTATCTACATACGAGAGTCTAATTAACGTACGATTCAATTTTTACCCCTCTTTTTAATTAGCTCTAATTTGATACTGACGTCTTCTTAAAATTAAGTCCTTGACTCAACCACGTGGTGGGTATCAAATTCAGACTGCAATGTTCTTCGAGTATTCCTTTCACTGTCCTATTTGCAAATCCGCATGACGTTTTGAAAAATTGACAGCAGGCAAATAAGTAGACTGTGCTAGACATTATACACATTTGAAAACCGACACTAACTACACTACGTGGCTAAGCTTTAGAACAGGTTAACGACTAGTTAACCCGCATACATAATTTCTAAGGAAGACTGATGTAATGTAATAAGTCTGTTAGTCGACTTGTAGCATTTTATACGTTTCATGATAATTACAGTGAATGACGATTGATATAATCCGCGTATTAATACATTCCGGAGAAATAATATTATCAACCTATATAATTCCTTATCTTTTAGCAGGCGCCATCTACAATCGAGCTTTATTAACGCAGCAGGAAACAATGTCGCAATATTACGCAAGAAAACGTAAACGAACATGATACAAAGCCTAACAATGGTATACGTGAATTATGAATGACGTCCGAAGCACCCATAGTGACTAACTAAATTGATAAAATGAAAAAAGGCAAATATCGTTACAAATATTCCGTATCCATTTGGATCAAAACACCATAGCATGTGACTACAAGGACTCTAGCTAGAGTGAAATGGAGTGTAGGAAAATTATTAAAATTGTGGGGATATCTAATCGATCTTATTTTATGAAAAAAAAAAAAAACTATTAATTTACCTGTCACTTTTTAACTAATCAGCCCGCTCGAACCTCATCCGAGTGAAGGTCCCGTCTTCTTGGATTCATAACCTCTACTTCAGGGTCGTTTAAGGATTCCTGGATTTTTCCAGAGATTTGACATTGAAGGCAGCCCGGCATAGTATCCAAGATTAATGCACAAACGATGGGCATAATAACAGCGTTATGTAATTTATCTTGTTCTCTTCATAAACTTATCGCAGCAGTCGAATAGTCCAGCATCGTAGTCTTTTTCGATGGAAACGATGCTGACTTTTGAGGTTCTTACCTCCTCGTTTGCCTGACACTTGGCAAATTGTTGTTTAATTCACTTTTCGATTATCCTCGCGTTCAACTTTAATTTTGCGGAACTAAATGGATAAACTCGTAGTTGTAATTACGTCGATAATCACGACTCTCTCCTCGCGAACCTTCCAATCCTAAATGCGCTTCTCCTGCTATAGTTACGAACAGAATGTTACGTCGCGTGTTCGACATTCACTGGCTAGATGGGAAATATTAAGGGTGGATCACATGACTGATAAAATGGCAAGAATTTAATGGTTGAGACTATTTTTTTTGTAAGACTGAAATTCTGTGAAACATTGCAAGGATGATGAATAATAACAGAATCATTTGATTGGAATTGCCGATAGTGCCGTTGATTCTAGAACAATTTCATGATTGGATTCTTCGCAACTAATGTGAGATTCAAAATTACCGCTTTTATTTTATGTTGGTAGACTGCTTTATTATTCTGACTCACCGATGTAAAGCCGGACAAAAATTCGGAAAATATTCGTTAGCTTAAATGTAATTAATTTATTAAAAGATTAATTAAATTATGTTATTAAATACATTTTACAAACTCTGAGCGAATTAGTCATTACTTTTCATTGATTAATTTAACTTTGTAAACACGATATACATTATCATTATCGTTTCTGGCGCTTCTCGAAAAATATTATTAATACGAATTAAGTTTGATAAAAATAAAGATACTTATGAAATCAAATGCTAATTACAAAACTATTTTTATAAATCAAAGTTCAAGGAAATGTATTTATCTCTAATCATCGCATATGAACTGATGGAAGTCGTATTAACGTTAAATGTATGACCAACGTATTTTTCTCGTGAAAAATCTATTTAATATTTATGGAAAAGAATCTGAACTGTTAACCTTATTTTATTTTTAATTGGACTTTGTTTCAAATTTATTAAAAAAAACTCTGGCAACATTCATCCTCACATTGATATATTTTATATATTCCCTGTAATCAATGAATACTCATACATATAATATATTTTAAATACAAGAATTATCATTATCATGAGATTAATAATTCTCCTTATTCCTGACATTCATTACTGCAAAAAGTAATTGGATTTAAATATGAAACTTACATGTGTTACGTGCCACTGCCTGCGGAAGTCGCTGCCAAACTAGTCCAGTCTGGCATCAACTATTCGTAATATACCTGCACTGATCTGCACCCACGTGCTTGGAACTCGATACGTAGGGCGTGTTCCAAAATCTACTCTCGTGTACTATAGTATCATTCTGTCTCTGTTTAACCAGATGCGTGTGATAGAGACAGACCGACAACATAACCTTGTAGATTTATAGGTTATATGACAAGTTATTTGTTTAATTTTGAAACATAAGGCTTGTGAAGTTTGTGAATAAAAATGGCTGATCAAAGGGACAAAAATACAGCCGATGGAAGAGGAAATAAAAGGAAGAAGAAAAAGTCTTTCATACAAAATGCTAAGAAATATGCTCGCAAAGGAGAGTATGGTCATGGAAGTTCACTTGATTCTGAAACATATAATTACATGGTTCGTATATTGGAAATAATGCGTGATGAATTTGCTGAAATGGAGGATAAATTAGTCTTTGTGAATAATGTCTATGAGCAAACTGTGGGACATGAGGTTGAATATGCATGCAATCAGATTGGATCAAGACTACTCGATTCATTACTCCAATATGCTACCCTTGAAACTATTCAAAGACTTGTGAATGCCTTCGGTCCTTCTTTAAGACCCATTTGTAATGACAGATTCGCTAGTCACGTTCTGGAGAAAATTATTATTGTTTGTGCTGATAGAGGTAATAGGACTGCTGTTGTAAAAGCATCTAAAAGCAAGGACAGTATAGTGGAAATTAAGGATGACGAAGTTCAACTGTATAATGATCTTACTTTACAACTGTGTAGATATGCTATCAATAATATAGAAGACTTTGCTTGGGAATTTTACTCTAATCGTGTACTTCGAACTGTTTTTGAAGTTCTTGGAGGTTTAATCGATAGACCTTTAGAGCAAAATAAGAAGAAATTGTTACCCTGTCTTGATATGCGCAGGAAAGTTGTCAAAGAATATACAGATCTATTAGTGAATGCTTCTAAAAGATTAAAAAATTGGCCACAGTTTCCTGAGTTTGGACAAGATGAGTTAATGTCAGGACTTTTACAAATCGTCCTGTATTCCTTAAAGGACATTGACCCTGCATTGAATGGACAAATCATAGAAAAAATTGTTCAGGAGTGTTTTACACCTAACGAGGAGAACCATTTATCTAATCTCTTTGACACAGAGAATGCAGTTCGATTGTTGGAAGCCTGTCTCGTAACAGCACCATCAGATGTTTATACACATATTTATAAAAAATTCTTCAATGGCCATCTCAAAATATTAGCGCTCAAGGAAGGAGCTAATTTCAGTGTCCAGAGATTATTGGATGGCTGCAGCACTACAGAGGATTTTGAACAAATATTTGAAGAATTATCACCACATTATAACGAAATTCTCAATAAAGGTTACACTGGAGTTTTGGCTAGTTTAGCCAATGCTTGCGGCAGACTACGCACAAAGCAAGGAGCCTTCATCAATTCGATCACTAAAGTCCTGGGTTGTGATGAGCCAGCAGAACGTCATTCATCCACTGCTTTGGTCATAGCTGCACTAAAACATTATGACGAACTGGAATCCCATAGAAAAACAAGCGATCGAAGCTTGCCTATAAATCTTCATGGAAGTTTAATAGTACAGGCCATACTAAAGTTCAACAAGCCAATTAAAATCGTAAACTCATTATTGGAATCGACTGGCGAAGATCTGGCTATACTTTTCAGTGACCCCAAGGGTAGCAGGATCCTTGATGTCTTCATGGAAAGTGTCTCCATTGGTGAAAAAAGCAGAGAAAAATTGATAAGAAGATTGCAAGGCTACTGGGCAAAGCTAGCCTGCGGTATACATGGTTCAAGGAGTCTGGAGAGAATGTGGGACAAAGCGCAGGAAAAGAGGAGACTCAGCATCATGCAAGAATTAGCAGAAGCAGGAGAGTCTCTAAATTCCACAAAATCTGGAGCTTATATTTCCGCCAAATTAAAGGTGCCCCTCTTTGCAAGAAGCAGAAAGCATTGGTCCGAGTCTTTTGGAAAAGAAGAAAAAACTAAAGCAATGTTCGCCAGCATTATTGAACCGACAAAGAAAAAGTGATCCTCCATTGTGTCCTTCTGTCCAATATCACAAAAATTATTTGAACGTGTTTAATAACAATAAGATCGTCCAATTCTATAAAGAACATTAATCCTTTATACGCATTATGACATAGAATATTGTATTTCGTTACTTCGTAAATACACTTTATAACCCATCGTACATCCCTGCAACACAATATTTCTAAGGGAGACTTCGGTAATTCATAATTTAAGTTTGAGCAAAGTTTTCCTAACATGTGTCATCAATGAATGACAGATCCGGTACATTCACCGTTCCGTGACTAGACTTAACTACCCGATACTTTTACCAGTACGTACAAAGTAAGAAGTGCTGTCGACTTTTACCTTACATAAGTCGTAAATGATTGATTATCCTATCAATTGACTAGTATAAGATTGATAAAAGTCCCACGATCAAGTCGATCGTGTTCCGTAACACCGACGAGTAAACGAGGACAAAAAATGGAATTAAACCAATTGAGTGCTCAATATAATTAATACTGCTAGTACCAGTGCATTTAGGGTGCAAATAGTGTATTGTACTCCTTGCAAATAATGAGTACAACTATTAATGAGTTTGACTTCCTCGAATTGTCGAATCCTCGATGAGTGTAAGCCTAAGAATTTTTAATAAGCATTTAGTTTAGAGCAATGTGAATGACTCTGAGGTGAAGTCCTAGGTGCGAGATCATCGATAAGGGATGAACCAATTTCGACCTCACTGCTCCCTTTTAATATCGTTTACGCGTATGAGTCGGGTCACGTTTACCGTGGTGACGTAATCCGCGATAATTTTTACCGTCGCGTCATTTCCCCTTGACGATTGTATTAACAGCACTAGGTGCCGGTTCGCTATCGTTATCATTTCCCGATCCGGTAGCGGAAGTGGGAACGGCGCAGGATGACGGACTCCTAGAGGACGATCTTGGCGGATCTCGAGGTAGTGGATTGTTGCATGTTGCGTGATGTCCTCCAGCTTCCCAGTCGCGATGTTGACAGAAGGAACTGCAGTATCTTGCTACTCCGCAGCCTCCGCATGTCTCCAGGGCAGGTCTACCGCAATTCCAGCAACTCTGTAACGTATTAATCAGTTACGAGCTGAACAGGATGGTATGAATGTAATATGCAACGAGCATAAGATTCGAAAATCCTAGAAACAAGTACGTACGGATCCCATGATGCTTGTCAAGTGAGTCTCCTTGTCGTCGTCAACAGAGGACGGGTTAGCCGACAACGTAGTCGCGGATGGAATATTATTGGTACGGTTAGTCTGTTCGCTAGCAGTTGCATGTCCAGGAACACGAAGAAAGGGACCCTGACGTAGACCATGATTCCTTTGAGACAGAGGTAGGTCTAGGAGTCTGTGTACTCTCAGGCGTTCCGTTGCCCTGGATTCTGCTACGGCTACGGCTACGGCTCTCTGTACCTCAGCGACAGCTGCGCGCTTTACCTCCTGCACGGCTTCCTCTACAATATTGAAGAGGAGGGAAATTTTAGTTAGAGACATTAATCAATTCCCATTACCTCTGTTCCTAAACCCACCAGCCCTTCTCTTCACTTCCGCTACTCTGTCCTCTGTGGCACGAATAGTCTGCGCGACAATCTCCCCAGACAGTCTCTTCAAACTGCCATCACGATCATTTCCCGTGGTGTCCATCTGGGAACCATTGGTCGTCGTGGGTCCGCCTCCGGTACTTCCATTCTGTGCTGCAACGCCGGAAGCACCGATTGTCGGTGCAGCAGCAGGACTGGTGCATCCGCGTCGTTGCAAAATCGCCAGAGCTCTCTTAGTCTTCTCGACCATCCCCAGGATACAATTAAGCATTACATGAATATTCTTCCATTCATCATCAAGACTTGGTCCATTCTGATTTTGCATATGGCCCAATTGGTTCTGTGGTAAGTGAGGAGGCCCCAACGACGTCAGCTGATTAATCTGCACCAAACTAGGCGGTATGGGCGACGGTCCATGAGAATGACTGTGATGATGATTTTGTATCGATGATCCACCAGACGAATGTAATGGATTATACCAACAATATGAATCCGACTGTTGCTGTTGATGATGATGATGACTCCATGGATTCGTTGATCTTTTCCCATACACCGGTCCATCGTCAAAAAGTGGACCCCCGCCATTCTCGTAGTACCTATTAAAGGTTCAATTATTAATTTCGGTCATTTTTCATGTCCTTTATGAACCGGTGTCGAAACACAGGAAGCTAATAACATCCTGCGTATTGGGTACTTAGCTTATGATAAATATCGACCTCGTACAGGCTCGTGGCCAAGATTTTTACAAACAGTATACTACGTGGTTTGGCAAATCTAATAAGCCTGCGTGTAAAGCCAGGTGTGTGCGTGTCCATAGCCATATAAATTATTTCAAGAATCGTTAAACGAGCTGGGCGATTAAAAGTTTCTAATATATCTCAAAACACCCGACAACCTATGTAAACAGGAAGATAGAAAAATGATCAATAAATTAAAATTACTCACGGTGTATCCGAAGCACGACGTTTAGGTGCATTAGCCGTGCCCGTATAATGATGCAAGCTACCAGGATTCGTGTTGATCTGAATAGAACCGGAACTTGAATTGGTACCAGTACGATTTGCATAATGCGTAGAAGTACTACTTCCGATACCAGCGGTACCAGGTTGCTCAGTAAATATTTCATCTCCAGAAGATGGCGCCAGACCCACAGCTTCCAAGACGGTAGACTCATTGGACCGTAAGTATTGAGCGCAAGTCTGTTCGTAAACAGTAAAAACAGAAGAGTAATATTAAATCCCAAATAGCAACAATAATTAAATTCAATACATCAGCCAGGAGCGACGCCATGTTTATCCGATGTCAAACACCTGAATAGCCACCTGAATAAGACGTCGAGCAGGCACAGAAAATTATCGTACGTACAATGAGAAAAGTTGAGCCAAACGACAAAGCCCGACGTAAAAGCTTGCAATTCCAATCAGTTTAGTTTTTAATATTCGGCTTGAGCTTCTTTATCGTTTTGCACGAGCGCAGCCGCTGCCGCGCGCTCTCCTCCTTTCTTTTCTTAATACCGAAGCAACCTGGCAGCGTACGATTTATCGTCCTTAATTCAATATCGGTGCCGTTCGCGACTTGCAATTAACGATTGCCCGATCGATAACCAAGTAAGGTTTACCGACGGAGACGCTCAACGTCGTTTCTTTTACTAAGAGGATCCTCCGTATCCTGAGAAATTTCATCTTGGTTATATCGTGTACCAGATCGTGAAAACTATATGCCTCCTTCTTCTCAGTCACATCAAATCGCTATATACATATATATATGTATACGCGAGCAAAATGTAAATGCTCACTATTAATTTGCAATTCGTTACCTTGGCTTCCCGTCGGTCCTCCATCCCCGACCCTGGGGAGGATGCTGAGATGGGTAACAGCTGGAGGCCGTTCTCTTTGGTTCCAAATATATACCACCTCCCTTTCACTTTGCTATTTCCTTTCCTTATCCCGATCGGAATAAGTCTACGACTTCTCCACTTGTACCTTTTTATTAAGTTTTTGCACATGCGCGTAGGTGTCGCACCGTATACTATAACGTACCTTTATTATAGCCGTAACGTCGTCGGTACCGATGCCGATGTTACGTCATGCCGCGTAATTTATTATAAGTACGAAAATTCGAAATTTCAATCACAATTTTCCTAGTGCGTCAAGCTCTGACGGGTAAAGCGATGGCGATATTCTTCATGGTAATTTTACGCAGCTCCCCTTCAGTCCTTCGTCTATGTATGTGCATATACATATATATTATAGTATGGAAGAACACGCGTGGCTGTGCTCATATTTTCTTTTAAACGGTCGCACACCTGTTTAAACCATGCAAATTCGCCTACGACGGAATTATCTGTTGCACGCTACGTACTTTGGTTCGTTTATTATCAGTAGATCGCTACTACTTTGTCCCGATTAGAGACGCGAGTGTCGTCTGAAGTATTTTAGTGCGAAAGAAAATATTTTATTGGCATTTCTTTAAGATTTCATTCGCCATGTATTTTTAATTCTGTAGACAACGACGTGCGCGGATTGTTGTTGTTATGGGAGATTTCGGTGATAATTAGTTTGGTAATTAGACTAATCAGTTGGTACAGGAAGCAAGAAAATTTTATTTATAACAATTTAAGAAGAGTCCGTTATAATCCTGTAGAAAGACAACGTGTCCTTTTCTACGGAGGACCGAGTTGGAAAGTTGGTGTAAAAGTTGGGTGAAAAAAAAAGGATTGCAAAAAAAAAGTTTAGCGAACGACGTCTTTCCGAGTGAAGTTTTGCACGTCCAAGGAGTCACGATGGTTATGTACGCGTAAGTTGAGATGTATGGAAAAATATGATGATCCACCGTAAATTAGAGAGATTTATTGGTATTTCAGTGTGCAAATTAGAATTTTGTCAAATAATTATTTTCTACTTTGTACAGTTGGCAATGAAGGTGGTTAAGTCGCGAGACAAATTTCCCGCCATTTACTGTCGCCGCGCGCCGTTCGCTTGTCCTTTAAATCCAGTAGGGAGAAACTTCGTTACGGCGCGAATCAAAATCAAAACGGAACGAATAAACTTATCCAATGTAAATATCCCTATGGGCTTTGATCGAGCGTGAATTTACCTAGGCAGTTATGGCGGTGGCGAAGCAAACCGATATTTCGCCAATTTCGGAAAATCGAAGGCCGATTAGTGTCCACCGGAAATGCAGATTTATGGCGCAGGGTGGGAAACCGCCGATCGTCGAGTCAATATCGTACCAACGCTCAGGATTAAGTCATACATCTAGGGATTTGTCAATAGGGTCACCGTGACGTATCATTTTCAATAGAATAATTACGTACAGTAATATTGTTTGTATCTCGAAGTGAATTGAGAAAAATATTTTATTAAAAAATTTCGATTGCCCACGGTCCAGACCATGCTGGAAGCATTGGAACGGAATTATTGAAGTGTACTATGGTCCCCAGCCGGTAGTGAGGCCCGAAGGGGAAATCATGCAAATTGAGAAAGGAGAAGCAGAGGTATTTTGGTTTTGAGACGTGTAGCTGGAGGTTCCTGCCTCGATTCATCCATCTTGCAGGGAAACAGCTCGGTGAGTCTCCCACCCGCGATCGTGGCAGCCTGGGAAATTAAAACAAGCTGCCAGCCGGCCGGGACTGCTTCTGTTGATTTTCCACCGTTCTCTTGATACATTCCTATTTCTCTGTTGCCTACAGAGATCTCTATTGCCCGTGAAACCTAATCTATCTGCCAACCTAACCATTAAATCCGTCACCCTTTTATACCTTTTACATTCGCTATACGGACATACGCATGTATTCAGTGGTTTAGTATCCCGATTGCACGTAAAAAGAGGCCACTGTTGTTTTTCTCAACGTTACAATTCAATCCGTGCAACATTAAAATGAATGTTTCCGATGACAATATATGTATAAAAATATCATTTGACGTATAAAAATCAAAGATAAAACAAAATAGGATGGCACAGGATATAAAAGATAACGATACACAATATGGCCGAAGGTCCTGGTCAGTATCTGAATACAAATACAGCTTGGATAATCTTCTGCAGTGTTTTACATTCAGAGCGTTCGTCCAATGAAAATGTCATTGTCCCTTAAAGAGGGACACGTGCCAGAAGAAAATTGAAGGAAAGTAAAATTTCCAAGGGATACCGAAAAAAAAAGCCGATCCTTATAGCAAAACTGTCCTGTTCATCTTCGGCCATTTCGTCCTGTACCTCCTGTAGTTACCAGATTCTGGCACTGTAAATATATTTTAAATTCACCTGATTATTTGCCCTGGCTGCTCCGTTTAGATCTCTCTGCAAAGAGGGTAGAGTGTGCTTCAAATATGGCAAAACGAATCCGCGGAGAGGAAAATTCGTGGCGTCCTGAAGCGCCGAGTGAAATTCCTCAGCAGTCATGGTGCCGCTCTGAAAAGATAAAAATGTAAGGATTTCGTAACGCCAACAATTTTCCTTCTCTCCAGTCGCACTTAGGCAGTTAAGAACGTGCTTTCCGTAGCAGCTAGAGCTTGAACGTGAAAGCGGTAAAGCGGAAGCAGGAGGCGAAGAGCGAGATAGGGAGACGATTGGGATAAGGTAGGAGGTGTGAAAACTCGTTAAATTCAAGCGCGAGAGTCCGACCCTTGGGTAGGTACATACACCGTGGAATATCGAGATTTGCTCAGGCGTTTAATGCTTGCACAGATGATTTTGTTTGTCAAGGTAAAAGCTCTCTCGTGACATTATTTCAACCCGGAGGATGTGTCGCCCTCTCAGGTCGGTATGGGGTGAGCTAACGATTTCTTGCCGGACGGAGCCACTACTAAAGAACGCTGAATGATTTATGGAGAAGGACGCTCCCTGATAGGTCAAAGCTGTCGTTCGGTAGACCCTTCCTTTGAGGATGCAAAGTCTGCTGAGATTTCTCAAATGCATTTCTCCAGACCTTAGACCTTCCCCTTCTTTTTGTACAACCGGAGGTCAGAGGTTAGTATAATATAAAAAAAAGATCTGTCATCACTTCTGCACCCACCAGCAGTCCCAGTACCAATGATCTGACTGTGTCTCCCGTATCCGGTGATATGTCCGTAGCGAATTGGACCAGGGTACCCAGCAGCCTCTTAAGTTTCCCATGACCGCCAAAGACACCGGAAACGCCTCTACCGTTTCCGTTAGACAGTCCAGACCCGGTAGCCTCGATCTGCTGAGAATCATCCAGCCTGCTGTCTTCCTTCTCAGACTTGAGCTGATTTTGAGTCGACGGCACGGGACTCTCGCTGTCCGAAGACCTGGAGGAACCTTTGTTATCCACTCGACTGGAGCCATTGGTTGTCTGCAAGAGCGACCTCTGCGACGATGGTGAGAGTCTGCAGTCCCTCGTGGAATCCTCGTCCCTTGATTTCTCCCTCGACGAGCAGACCAGACTGAGAACTGGAATGAGAACAAATTTTTCAGATTAATATTAATATAACGAACATCGAAGAGTACATAGATATCGACCGGATACCGTGAAGTGAAAGGTCAACGAATCCATTCCTGCATAATCCAGAAGTGTAGGTAGTGCTCTATACATATCATTCCTGCCTGACAATCATCCCTTATCGATTATCAGTGCCAGTAAGAACCTCACGGAACACAATAACTCTAGTCGCAGGGATTTTAAACGGTACGGAAATACATATGCCATTCTTGATATATCTATAATGCATTAAGTATATATCTTGCTCCATATAAATTATTATACCTATATTTATATACATTAGTATCAGCATAAGGACGAAAAGGGTACCTGGTACACGTACGTACAGGTATACCTGTTGGCATTAAACGTGGAAAATTTTAAGTCGTACCTTCCCTATACGAATAAATGGATATTAGAGGTGAGCATATGTGCATATGCATTAACAACGAATAGACGGCCGTGTTACGAATATAGTGACGCATACGAGCGTGGAGCTGGATAACATGCAATTACGGGCCGTGTCATCCACGTTGTCTCTCATTCCCATTCCGTTCCCAGGGTGTCTCGCGGAATGCAAAGCCTCTCTGGTACCACTGAAACTACAGAACCGAAGAGAAATACCGATAACAGCGGACATACATGTCCCGTGCGCATTCCAGAATCCGGGGAGTCCCCCTCTGGCATTACAATAGAAAATAAAAGGGGGAGACCAGAAAACGGAACCATACTGTATTAAGGCCTATTGCTCAATTCGACTGGGAACAATTCTTAATACATTTCCTGGCACTTTTGCAGCCTCCTGGTGCCCCTGGCTTATCTTCATTGTTATCCTTTCTCATTCTGCAAGTCCTTCCGGCCAAACAAAGAGCCTGTGGGAGCGATTCTCGCATGACCAGGATATATATATATATATATTTCTATATAATATACAAAGACAGAAATAAACCAGCGTACCAGAATCTGTACCCAGTTTGTTCGCGGTGAAAGAAATCAAGGAGTCTGATTCGTTGAATCATTCATGTAGCTATATGTATATGTAGACACGTGTGTATATATATATTTAGTATGTACACACATGTGGTATCCATTGGCACGTATGGGATCTGTGCCCCCATAGTGGCTTTAAGGTGTCCGTACCGGGCTGAAACTACCGACATTAACCGCATAGACTGTGATATAGGTACGCGCTTTCGCATAACCCGTGCATGGAGAAATTTTGTTACTACACACGTACATAAATACGTGAAGCAGGTGAACGCAGATATCGAACAAATATATAGGAGTAGGGTGGTGCCATTGTGTCACAGCCACCTGACGTCGCTCGCCAGTAGATAATAACCTGTACCTGAACTCCAGCAAGCTAAAGCGCCTTAGGTCCTATAGATCTAAAGACATCTCTGGCAAGTGTTTCCTGAATATCGTATAGACAGATTTTCCTAAGCCAGAGATTTATCCCATAAGCGGAGCGCCATCTTTAACAGCCAGTGAATTCCTCTTTCTGAAACTCTCTTAATCCTCTGTGTTTAATGCCCGGAATTATTATTCCCGCTCGATATCATCCTGCTGGTTAATACGATGAAATCGCACGATCCGTGATTTAATCAGCCGCCAGGATAAGCCGGATTCATCCCATCTTTTATATTGCAGGTACAAATCTGCGCCGGGCAACCCTGTAAGTGGCTGCCTATTAACCTGCCACCGGGTACATTTATAGGATCGTACCAGATACGATTATGTGATATAGGTTTCTCAGTGAGACAAATTGTTTGACCTTAATATATAACCTGCCGCAAAGTAACAGTATTTATAAAACTACCTGCACTTATGGTATAAGCTTTCCTTAGAGTCAGTAACGGGTCTAGCTTGTGAGATGTGGCAGAATATACTGTGCCACCCTATATATAAAATGGTCCTCTTGCTGAGATAAATGCGAGTCCTTGGACCGGTCCTATCTGGACAAGGATCGTACGTCTTTCCGCATATGGATTTCGCGGATGGCATCCAGGCGAGGTGATGGTAATGGTAGCACCGGTGCCACGGATGCTACTGCCGGTGCCAGCACTGCTGCTGATGTTACTATCCCTTCGGCCAGCTGTTACTTCCTCCAGTGATTCTCAACTGATTTAGAGTAAACTCTCATCCCTTTCGCCAGCCTGTACATCATATGAAGGTTGACGATATTCTTTCTAGATTTGAATTTAAGAAAAAAAAGAGCCTTGTACCTTATCATATCCAGAGTGTCTAATACCTTTCAGGATGTACCTGCTTGGGATCAGGTTCAGTTGAGCGTCCCTGAAGAAAGCAAGTATGGCGGGACTCAGCTGTCGCCTCCTAATTGCCGGGACAATGCAACAGATGGCTTTGATCGCAATTCCTCCCTGGCCTACCTCCCACTTTCCTGTAGCAATTCGATCCCTCTTTCCCTGTACACCTTACCCCACTGCTTCTTATTTTATTTAGGCGCAAGACGATCATTCTTATCCTTGACTTTTTTTTTCCTGCGAACGTTTGTTTTACTCTCATGGACTTGGACTGGTCCTTAGATCCTAAATAGGGGCTGATTCTTGTATTGCTCGTTATTTTTCATTTTTGAACAAAGAAACAAATGCATTAAATTTGACAAGGGTTCAGTGTATCAAACCCACTATCGTTAGGAGAGTCCCTTGTTTTGGCAAAAGCTGAAGTAACGTAAGGTACCCAGGGATCAGGATTGTGAGCATATCCCAGTGTCAACGAGGACTATCGCAAAATACCTAGGATGCCAGGTCGCGGATGCCGGATATGATATCAGCCGAGAGCAGAATCCCGTTGGAAGTGTTGGACGTGCCTTATCGCGTCTGGACCAGGCAGTCAGCCAGGCAGCCAACCTAACCAACCACCCAGCCAGCTTGACTGACTGCTTGCTGTTAAAGTTCAGCAGCCCTAGGGGAGGTGCGTATGTCTGTATACCTATGGTAGAGTGCGATATACGTGCGGATGAAACGTAAAACGTGAACCAGCACTCTTGAGAGCTTTATCGACCATAGATAAATAATTATGAAAACAAGGTCATAGAGAAATTCTCATAACCGTCTAATAAATCAATTAAAACAATCTCTCCCTCTAAGAGTTAATTCTCTCGACCACTTAGTACCTTACTTTTATACTGTCTAATTATTAGGAACGTCCTGACTAATTCACAGAAGATATAGACTCCCTGCTCGACCAGCGTCAGAAGAGAAGAGGGTTTGTCTGAGGTCGGCTGCGGGCTTGCTTCTCCTGCAGATAACCGGATAGCTTGAAATGTACGATTTCAGCGAGCATACCAGCGGCTCTGGCCATACGGGTACCCCCATGCAATATCCAGAACTAATGTACGATGTGCCCACAGCTACTTGGAAATCTACGTAGAGAAAAGTCTGTATAGAAAACGTAGAGAGTACAGAACGTAGCGCACCCTCTCCTTATGTCCTAGAATCATACAAGTTTTCTTCATGTCTAGGATTTTCTCATGATCCATATCAGGATCCTTAATATATATTATATTAACATCTTATCACGTAGATGTTCAGCAGCATCCGATATAATAAATATAACGACACACTTACCCCCCTTTCCTTTCTTAATATCCAGGTCAACCGGGAACGGCTCCAAATTGTTATTAACGCTCGACGTCAGGGTAGTTGGATGGCAAATAATACTTGAGGGTTGAAGGGTTCCCGAGCTCGTGGTGGTTGAACCGATACTCGTGGTCGTCGATGCGGTACCTGCTACGGTGGTGCTGCTTTTGACGGGTATGGTGGTTGCTACAGTCACCGTCACCGTAGCTACAGTGCTGGGGCTGCTGTTGCTGCTGCTCGTTGTACCCGCACTCGTCGTCGGGGTAGTCGAGGAAGGTTGCGGGCTTTGCTGGAAGCCACAGCATTCCTTGGCCTCTTCCTTGACCTTGACCTTGTGAAGCACAGTTGTCGTGGCGATTCCACCCTCCACTTTCATAATCGCCGTCCGGATCCTCTGGTCTGTCTGTAAAAAAATTTACAAAATTTACAAAAATTTTTTTAAACTCAACCACAACACTTATAATATTATCAACGCAATCAGCTTCTCCAAGGAATATTTTTATTTCTGTCCCCACGAGGACATCAGTGCACCGGGAAGTCCAATTCGAATTTGATTGATTCGATTTCAACCCCCCTCCCCCCTTGATACCCCCTTCGCTGTGCAGCGGCCCTCCCATATTTCATCTACGTGACCGGCATTACGACCTCATGGTCGTGCATACCGATTGCCCATTTCGTCAGGGGTATGCTTTTGTAAAATGGCGTCCCCGCAAAGCTTTTATGTAATAACGAGAAACGCAACGTTCAAACGTTCTAGATCCCTCATTAGGAAAGAACCGCGATTTTATGCTCGATCGTTATTGAAATGTATTGAGTGATTAATGCTGCGGTTACTGCGGGAAAACTTTATCGCGAGTACCAACTGGAACGTTGGCTGCTGGCATGCTGGATATATATGTATGTATAGGATTGAAAATATTGCGAATATTCTGACACGTTCCATTGGACCGTTACGCCACGTCGAAATAGTACGGAATTCCATACTAATGCTTCGGAAAACTGTCGTAAATGTTGGAAAAGTTCTAAACGAGTCTGGCATTGCCAGTTTCCTATATATTCACGTTGATGTAACGTGTCTCCGTGAATATCCTGGAAAACACATATGTGGCTTGTGAGATACCGATGAAATAACGTCTGCTATTTCCAGCACTGATTCTCCACCGTCTGCTTCCATTCTCCGTTCCTGACAGAAACGATATAATCATACGCAAAATACATATATTTATATCTATATTTCTTCTTCTTTTTTTTTTTTTTTCTTTATATCCCCAGGTCGTTTTGACAACAAATTTTTTTGTTCTTGTAATCCACTTTTTTTTTTTTACGCAAATTTCATAACTGCGCACAAAATATATTTATTCATGTTTTTGGTGTAAAAGGGGATGAATGAAGGAATTGAGTAAATTTTATAACGGATATGAAAAAATTCATAAAATATAAGCATTGGGTTCGTACTTGGTTTTTTTTCTTGACTTTCGGTATTGTTGCAATTTCAATTGTTTATTTACGTAACACTTGACAGCCACGTAGCTGGATTAAATAAAGCCTACCCGATATAAATGTATCAATGGTTCGCGCAATATTTTTAATTCCTTCGTTAATTGTTATTCTTCGCGGGTTGGAGGGAGGGGGGGGGGATTATTATAGTAAAAAAATTAAATGAAATTTTTGCAATTATGTCATCGAGTGGGATAGGTCAATCATAGTTATATTAATTGAGATAATTATTCAGTCAACTTTACAACCCTTATGTCTATTAATTTATGCAGGAGCTTAATTACCTAACGTGTTAATTGCAAATTTCATCTTCCCCTACCCTTGCAATTAGGATGGGAGAATCCGGTCAAGGGTTTCCGTCCATAGATTATATCTGACAGAGGGTTGTTTATCAGTGTTTGTCATACGATGCGCCGAAGGTATTAGTAATTATGAAATTTTTAAATTAATTCAATCGTTACGTCAGTCAAGCAACGATACGCTGCGACGTATTAATTCGATCCGACAGACAAGTAAAAAAATGGACTTCATTTTCATACTTAACTCGAAAAAGTTTTTTCCCCCTTGACTAAATTTAGTTCTGCTGACTTTTCTCACACTGGGGATGGGTATTCATTCTTTGCAGATATCATTAACCTGATCGGAAATCATTTCTGTGAGATAACTGATATACCTACGAATATATCTACCCTGCCTGTTCCCATCGTAAAAACTTTTCTCCATAACGTTTCCGCGATTCCCTTAGCATTATTAGCAGCATGAGTTACCCTTCTGTATGATTATTATTCAATGGAAAATTTTTTATAGTCCTAAAATGCCCAGAAAGCTTAACACGGCAAAATTATAAGATAATTAAATTTCACGAATTATAATATAATTATAGGAGTTTTATTCATCGAGTATACATACGTATATATATATTCAATATAAAGTTGATATTCGAAGGATCGCAGTTTTTTTTTACTGATTACGTTTTTATGGATAACGACGAAGACAAACTTTTCAATTTTTTATTAATTTTGCAAGTTGTAAAAATCAAGATGGACGCCTCGGTTTTAATTTTCCCTAAAATTTATTTAAATCGAAATCAAAACTCTCGAAGGATAATTTATTAAGCTCGTTGCAGCTTCCGAGATACTCGTATTGTCGAAAACGCGACTCCCCATTAAAAATTCAGTATACGCAAACCAAGCCCGATAAAAGTATTACGATTTTCCGTGAGCGCATTTCCGTTGTCGACTATTTCTAACCGAACGTAATGATTGGCTCGTTTCACGCGCAGTGATTCGTCGATGATGACGGAGCGAA
This sequence comes from Calameuta idolon, assembly GCA_030142285.1. NCBI lineage: Eukaryota > Metazoa > Arthropoda > Insecta > Hymenoptera > Cephidae > Calameuta > Calameuta idolon. Next base: position 38,760 of record JARQSV010000694.1, on the reverse strand, counting down.
ATTCTAACTCGATTAACTGTTATGCAGACTGTCGACCAACAGCGATTGCCTGTCTCGTACCATTCGGGTATGAAGAAAGAAAAAAAATAATAAAGTGGAAATGAAAAGAAAAATTCAGCTCTTTTAATGGCCTTTGACAGTCGATAAATGTGACTTTCATTTCTCATCTAGTACGCTCAATAAATCCGAGATCAAAGCTACAATTTTTCGGATGGAAATCGTGTCAACGGTGATGACGTCTTGTCGCTGCCTGGAACGACGATGGAAAAATCCATTATGGCCGCCCGATACGTTCACAGACAATTTACGTTTATTTTTTCAACTGTTCGTAAAGTTCGCAATTATTAAGGAGAATTACATTTAAAAACCAGTGCAAAATCCATTTGTAAATATTAAAAGTCCGACGGAGATACAATTAATTTTGTTGTGTTATCAATTCGAACATTTTTTAATTCTTCAACCTTTACTCGTTTCAATGGCTGCCTCCTACACGGTATTTTAATTACGAACAATTTTCCGAAATTATTTACTTATCTTGCCCCACCCCCTCAATCGATGCACCAACGAACGAACATTAAAGAAATAAAAAAATCTTAGTATTCTCCTCTAGTTTAAATTCACTGTCTGACGTCACAACTAGCACTTAAATATTGAAAATACAAAAATGGAAATATACTTTCTTGATTGCATAATTCTAGCCTTTATTTCACGAGTGACGTATTTCCACGTTTCTATAAATTTTTTTTCTACTTTAGGTTATGTCGGTTCAAGTCCTGAACTAGTGTAAAATATCCCCTCAATTATTATATATATATATATTTTCGATTTACTTTACCGACGGTACTAACTTGAAGAAAACTAAAATAAATTTCACGATAAGAAAAATTTAATGGTAAAACACCAGCAGGATCGTAATGAAGCACAGGTACGAGAACAGTTAATACACGGAGCCAAGAGAATAGCTATAGTTGTATCTTAAGACGTTTTAGACGGAGTAAACAAAATATCGCTGCGGAGAGATATACGTGCCGTAGCAGAAATTCCGAAGCTCTTCTCTCCGTATACGCAAGCTCTGTTTACACGGCGTGAGTGCAAGCGAGTTAACTGATAGCCGGTGTCTTCCATGCTGTAAAGTCTAAGCCTTCCATCGAGCTTTCCTAGGGACTTTCATCCAAGAGATAGTACAGAAGCCCATAAAGCATCCCCATGCCTCCCAATTCCACGGCAGGACTCCCATCACCCTACAAGATTCCACCATAAGGGTGACCACCCTTATGCGATAAGCACATAATCCCATGTATTCGCTCCGTTTAACAATAACGTACTACTCCATCCTGTCAATTTTCATTAAAAAAAAAATAGTAGCGATAAACTGGAATATCAGCATTAATATATGCATATGTATATTACCTAGAGCACCGTTACCAAACTGTCAACATACAGTTAGTGCCTAAAGTGCTTTGACATTCGTACATCCTATCGGTCGATTACATCACAGCATACTTGTAGGTTATGGTATATATTCGTACAACGGTAGATCAGCAAAGTCTAAATACACTTTAGCAATACCTTTACTCGTAGTCAAGTATACAGTGCAAATACAGGAACCACTTTGGACATAGTTACTTACTTCTGTGTACGTATGTATATATATACATATATACAAGTGTGAAACCGCAATGCTAGTAATTACGTCCGGACTCACAATGCACGAATATTTGAAGCTGTAAAGACGTTGCTATATATTCCAGTTTCAATTGGCAGGGTCTCTCATTGAATTTCTGGAAAAGTTTATTAGACAAATTTCAAGATAGATTCACATCGATTGGATTGATAATAAATTGTATATAGAGTATAAGCAGCATAATAAGTATTAAGAGTATTAAGCTGTCCTTACGTAGAAGGAATAATCAGCGCGGACCAATTGCAGATAAGTTTTTAAGGAAACAGAAGTTCGTGGCCAGCGTGTAAAACTAATGTTTATACATATGTCCCGCACATGGCACATACGGCCCGTGGTGGAAAAAGGTGATGGCTCTACGGCACGAGGAGGACGAGGAGGAACCAGGAGTATCAGGAATAGGAGTACGAGGTATAGAAGAGAAGTAGTAGTAGGTGGCAGGAGGAGGTGGAGGAGAAAAAGAGGAGGCGTACTGAAATTTCCAATATTAGAACGGCGAGGCGAGAGACAGGCCAGATGTCTACTGTACTGACTGGTACGACTACATTTAGCTTGGTTTCATTACAAAAATGTCACGCACAGCTACACCGAACTTGCACGACATTCGATGCAATACCCGTGGCCATGGCGGCGGGCGATACCGGTTACGGGTAGAAATTGAAATTCGAACGCAGAAGTATAGTAGGTGTCACTGCTTTTCCAGGTATGAAAGGGCTAAACTCTAGCTAACTAGTCAACAAGATGGCAACAAGCGCGAAGAGGGTTAGGAAAGTTAAAGATTTTATTAAAACCTAACCTATGCATCGTAAGAACTGAACCAGCAAAGTCAATGGATCAAAAGAGTTTAATTGAAAGTAAAGTAGAAGCTTTTCATCTTTTACCTGTAGGTATACGTGTGATTATATATATATTCACTTTCTAGAATGTTATTACAGTACAACGTGCAGGTGGTCGACCACGCGTTTCTCGAGATCGATACGTTCGATACCCAAGCGAGCTTCGTTTTTTTATTCCCTATAGAAGCTTCATTTATTTTTCTGTTATTCCTTTTACATCGTCAGAAAACTTTATACCTATAGCTTCGGTAGTTATACGCGGATCCTAAGGATTTAACTGACAGATCTTACATAACCTCTCTTACCTTTGATGTCCGCCAGTCTGGGCTTGAACGTACACAACGTAGACGTACCTCTAGGAGACGTAGGTTAAGGTATCTGATACGTGGTATGATTTTCTTCTTTACCTTAGGATAATTTAACTACACGTCGCGTCTGTAGGTATCGATGATCCATGGGTTCGATGGTAAAACGGTGAATCAAACATGGCGGACGTGCGCGCGCCGCTGTTGAATAATTCCAATGATTCTTTGAAGTTAATACGACGCTTCGCGCTAATACCTAGCAAATATGTGTTATTTGCTTTATTGGGTGTAGGATAGAGCTATGCGAGTTCTCTGGCATTCATTGGACGGCACGTTGTGCACTTACGACGAGTCAGGTGTAATTTAATTCCATTATACCTACTACCACTGACCGATTCCTGTAAACTACGACAGTACCTACCCTGGGAACAAAAACGACCTGACCCCACGATTCGATCGATTAAACGCTTAATCGAGTACACCCCGATCCGCTGATTAAACTTTTTTTCTCGGGACGCGTACCGCAAACTACCAGCGTGTTTAAATACACTTTTTTTTCTCACGCAGCCAACCGCGCGCCTGGGCCCTATTGGCTACGTGGGTAGAGATCGTAAAGAGCATAATTGTCCCGAGCCACATGGGAATAAAAGAAGAAAAAAAAATCACCAAAGCAATAAGAATTTTTCAATTTCCTCCACAATCCTGTTACTTGAATTTGTACAAATTTGAATAACACCAAGTTACCATCGGTAACAATATTTTTTTTTTATTATATATTTACCCTGTCTCACTCTGAAAAAAGTTTACTAATAAAAATGGATCTACCAGTAAATTTTAATAGTTCCCCAGATATTCGGTATACAACGATTTGTCAAAATATACAAACAAAAATTAATCCTGAACTAATTTTTATCATGTTTACGTGTAATTTCAGGCATTACTGAATTACACAACTAGATCCATCTTACGTCGTGGGATGCATAAATAGGTGTGCGCGGCGCATATATCCTCAGGTATACGGATGGAGTTTCTGGCGCGACTCTTGATTCTCTTTGAACGGTCGGAAGCTGCCCGTAACACCTGACTGACTCGACAGACGCATATATGGAGTTTTAGCAGGGAGAGAGACAGAGAGAGTAAAGCTACTGTGAGGTAAAGAAGAGGTGGTCCTGTGGAAGGTACAGTGTGGAATGGAGCAAAGGGAGAGAGAGAGAGAGACAGGGAAAGAAAGCAGGATAGACAGAGATTAACGTGAGAAGGAACGAGAAGGAGAGAGGGAAAGAGGGAAAGATTAATAATATAGGAAGGCCAAAGCCATGCCACCCGCCCAACAAGCTTTCCTCTGCCTCTCTTCTGTTGCTAACAGTTAATCGATATAATACTTCGGTATAACACGCGCACACAACCTACTCTCTCTCTCTCTCTCTCTCTATTTCTCTCCCTCTCACAGATTCTGAACGATTCTTCCTATATGCATGAAGTTATCTATATACACAGATATGCGTACGTTAATATATCTATATCTTATAGGTTGAACGCACGCTGTGAATATTGAAAACAAATATATAAGAATATAATTAATTTCTATAATTACGTAATTAATAAATTTTTTTAATATTATAATCAAATAATCATTGTATATATCGAGAATCATGAAGTCCACCCTTAAGGCATTATCGATGCAATTAAAAACTTGGTGGTGGACGTTAAAAAAAAAAGTCTTAAAATTATCAGTCCGGAGGGATGGATAATGGGATCTCGCGTTGGCAATGAATGAAAATAAAATTTTTCCCGGTGCCAATTAAAAAGTTTTGCTTTATCAATATTTCGAGTTTACTCGTCGGTTGGCCGAGTTACGCTCGGCAATGCTTAACCATAGCGGACGATTATTGGGGAATATCGTGCGAAAGGATGCAGCTGACGGTTTCCGTTTTCCTCTCCCTTTTCTTGCGAAACACCCGCGAAACACCCCGACAGAAACGTCAACCGTGTTTTCAGATCCCCCCCCCCCCCCCGGTCTCTTTCTCCCATTCCACTCTTTTGCCCTCAGCCGTACCCCTTTCCCAACGACCGTTGTCTTGTTTCGCACCCCGACATTCCGGCGCGAACGCGACAGCTTCTTCTTCCTTGAAGTCCCACGAACCCCTATCGATTCGTCCTGCTATCTAATCCTTGGATCATATAGGATTTTCAGGCAGCACATGGTGTCACCGAAAACTGTGCCAGACGGGAGAAAACAAAAATCCCACAGCTCTCGTTTGCCCGACCTAATACGAATCAGCCATTGCCAAATGCCGCTGGAATAAATTATTTCACGCTTACGCAACGATGGATCATTCAGCTGTCGTACGGAAGTGGACGAACCATTTTTTTTTACTTTTTCTTTTTATTTCTAAAGGATTCTTTGATCGCTTGTTTATTTAGTCTTTCTTCAATATTCTCCTAATCTCGGATCAAATATTTTTTACAGTGGACTGCCAATGTTGTTTATCTATACTGGATATATATATATATATGTAGATGTATGTACACACACACACATATATACATATATACTCAGTTGCAAAGAAATTCACTGGCGAATTATTACAGTTGCGAACGACAGGAACGTCTTGAAACGTTAACGAGCGGCAACGCGTTTTATATAGCACAGCCTGTTAACGTAACACGCTTTGTTTTTCATTGACGAGAAACTTAATAATCCAACGCGTCGTAACCCACTCGTTTTGCCTCATTTTCATGAATAACGAGCCACTTGGCGCTAACAGGGATACCGTAATTGGTATCGGCCTCGCTTCAGAAAGATATCATTCGCGATTTTAACGTGTAATTCGTTAATGAAACATCAAACCTCCAGATGGTCCCAATAAAAATTAATAATCGTCCATTAAAATTTGAAAATTAACGACGGTAATAATACAATTTTTATTTAATTAATATCTCCTCGTCTACATACATATAGACACCACTCGACTTATAATCATTCAATGATTCAAGCATGTACTGTTGAAGTACGCTTACCAGTATGCTAAGTCATCGACGGGGGGTTCCCCGTATTATAAAGAAAAATTACATGCCGTTAAGCCGAAGCCAATTCGAACAGCGCTGCATCGTGCTGCTAAAGGCTTTGCCGTAGACGTTGATATCGCGGACAAGCGTAAAGCACAGAAGGAAGGAGTCTCTCACCTCGCAGGAAGGGTAGCGTGCGTCTGACAGGCGTTAAATCCAAGAGACTCGAGCCGCAGCGAGGGAGAGACCAAGAGAAGAGTACGAGCTCACAGAATCCTCGGTCGATCGGTAATCAGTGCCACGAGGACAAAAGTCGTAGCGGCGTGAAATACGAAATTCAGAAGTCGGATTAAAAGTGAGATATAAGAATGAGAGATTCAGAATGAGACGTCGCAACGACAGATTCACGTAGTGTCACTATGTGGTATATTAATAAACAAAGAGTCTCGACGAGTCATCACTGTTGTCACGTGTGGAAATAAATGTTCACAGTAGAAGTCGTGGATTTGAGGTTAGAGCGACAGAGACAAGAGAAAAAGACGACGAGACGGATATACGGATAGAGTGCTTTACTTCTTTTATCTCGATTAAAGAGAATATTAATAATATATATCGCTATGAAATCTTTGACAGTGTATACGCGGGATAATGCGTAATTGGAACGCTCGAATGCGGCACGAATCGACACGTCGCTCGAACGGCTGCCGGCTGCCGACTGACTGGCGAGAGTCGTAGGGAGGTTTGCCAACCTACAGCGGAGCCTCTCGCGTTCTCTACTGGACTCGCTCGTACTCCCGGGCCGCCAGTTAGTTCCGTCCTTTCCCCGAGGACGTCCTAGTGCGCCGCACTGATTGCCCGCACGCTTTATTCCTTCGGCCGAGAAGCGTTCATCCTTTCGGGACACTCGAGGAGAGCCTTGTGTAATAGATATATTCCATTGCCGTTACAATGTGCTGTAGTAATAAAGACGGACCCTGCCGAAGAGGAGTACCGGGATACGAAGTGTCCAGTACACCTATCGTCAGCCAGAGCTGTGATTACTTTTCAATAGGGATAACGCTCGTCCCGAGATTTCCCTGGAGATAGATCATCGTCCTGTAACTGGACCGATAGTCATTCTCTTCTCTTCTAAGGATGCTGTGAGAATCTAGAAGAATGGCTGTACGAACGCCTATATACGGATATTGTAAACGGGACTGTGTGTTTCTGACGTGTCGATATATTCCCGCTAAGAAAAGCTCTGCTGCTGAAGCTGAGAAATAGCCCAGCCTGAACCTTCTCCAGCGTGTAACTCTTCGTCCTCTTCCTCGCGATCTCTCCATCCCCTTTTCTAGCACTCTTGGTATCGCGCATATGTACAAGCCTGCAACCCCTCTTGGCCAAACGCTACCGGGTATCTGCAAGGATGACAGTGATGATCCATCAAGGTCACACCTTTTTCTTCCGTCATCAGCCACCTAGACAAAAAAAGATCATTGATTCTTCTTTTCTTTTTTAACAATAAAATCAAAGATCCAAAGCGTGAGTTCATATACAAATTTTAACTATTGATCGTACATAACCTCTACCACGTACTACCTGTGTATATAACATATGTACGGTCATTCCGAGTTTCTACTATGTACCTGTCATCCACTTCTTTTTATTCACCCCTCCCCCCAATCCACCCCTATATTTTCCCTCCGATTTCGATGCCACAGAGGGCGAACACGGACGCATCCCGCGAGCATCTCGGGGATGGTTTATGCACACGTACACCTAGCGAGGAAAATAGGTGCACGCTCGTTCACGTAGTAAGGTATTAGATGTATTATTAGCACTCCGTCACGTTCCTGTCATCACCACGTACTCTCTGCACACGTCGCGTAGTTCCTATAGTATACGCGTGATTCGAAATTGAACGTGCAGCCCCATGCGAGCCGTGACTTTATGTAAGAGTGCGAGAAAGTGGACGGATACGTGAAACAGGATGGGAATAGATAATAGTGAATGTGTGTGTGTGTGTGAGATATATATATATATATATAGCTATACAAGAGAATGAGAAAGCAATAGAAGAGGACACGGAGTGTCGCCAGAAATTTCGAGGAATTTAGGATTAACGATCGATGTTCGCCGAAAATCGATTTGGCATACGCGAACCATCCTGGACCACCAGGCCGGATGTTATCGATGCTAGGAAACTTCCGCACGCACCCACTCCCTCTCCCCTCTCCATGACCACCCTGAACAATCGAAGCCGTCGAAAGCCGTTAATTGCTCCTCGGCACTTCGAAACGAATGGTCGATGCACGAGCAGCACCCAATGCTTTCCTAGGTGGCAGGGAACTAATTGCAAGTTCGGCAAGTACGAACGTCAATTGCACCGATTCACTCCTACCAGTATGGCTTTGGTATGCCTGGGATTTACAGCTGACTTTGGCAACGGATTCTAAATTACTCGACGTTCATTTCCTGAGAATATTATATTATCTTTTATATTATTACATCGTATCGTCTATGGTTACCTCTTGCGTCATGTAGCACGGACACGAACCCTTCAGTCGCTTAACGCTGTTGGAGTCTGAATAAATCTCTAGCGGATATCCGGGCGCGAAGTAGATGAACAAAGAATTAGTCTAATTTCGTAGTGGCTTCTCATAGGACCATGTAATAGGAGTCCTGTGTACTCGCCTTTAGATTCTTCACCCATGGTTATGTGACGTCCAGTGTTCTGTGCAAATAATTATGCAATTGAGTGAAAATTGATACGACGTCACCTTTAAATAATAATATTGTTCGGATACGGAAACAGCTACGACGCAAATGAGTTTACAGGACGAAGCTTTTGTTCCAGCGCGTGTCAAAGGACAGAACGTCGACATCATGGAAACTGGAGATACTGACTGTAACAAATGGGTGAACAGGTGAGCTGGATAAGCTTAAACAGCTGTTTCCGCGTTTTAACAGCTAAACTTCGTTGTTACCTCAGTGGAAGAATCTAAGCTGCACGTTCAAACTCCTCTTCCTTGGTATAGACCGGTGAATGTGCATAGCAGTAGAGACTACATGTGCATCCCTCTGGTGGAACAGGCAGCTAGGATGTCGTTTCCGTAGGGACGTGTTTACATGCCACGTTTATTTGCAAGAACGAAGTGAACTATCCTCTCAGTATACACCTACTGTGAAATTACCATGAAATTGAGTATTATGCAGACGCCATAGAGATTTCTCTCTTACGATTGGCGTAAAGGGGAAATCTTTTAGGTGCTTGGGGAAGCGAGGGAGAAAAATAGGAGTAAACGAAAAGTATAAGGCAGACCACGTATTTCTTGGATGATATAAGACATTTCGTACAGTGACGAACGATTTCCGAGTAAACTCTTTGAAATTAACCAGTTGATTGTGCTCCAGTTTTCATGCGCGTAATCAATCACTCTGAGAACGGAAGTCGTATGGTTATTTATATACATATATATGCTTGGTATGTATTTTAAATGATTATATATATACGTATACGATGGATTGTGTAAAAATGTGGAAAATTGAGAAAGAATTTTTTTTCACCCTTATAATTTCAATGCTTTAGGGGTATGTATATATATATTAAAATTGTTAGGGTGAAAAAAATGCTTTCCCAATTTTCTATATGTGTGTGTGTGTGTGTGTGTTCGCGCGTTTGTTTGCGTGAATATATATTAAAGTGGAAATTATGGCACCATATTTCGAGAATATAGAAAGCAGTGTTTCTGGTATCTTTGAGAAAAGCGAACGCAAAGAAACTTAACGGACAGAAGACAGCTGCGTCGCAGCTGGATTCTGGCATCGCGACGGCTGCCGTCTTCCTCCCCAGGGGCGTCGCACTCTTGGTATGTACACAGCACGTGCTCCAGCATCTCCGCGGGCCTTCTTCGTGGCTATTTTGCCTTGGTAGAAAGCCCCAGAATTTCATCCCAGATGTCGAGCTTTAACTATACTTAGAAAAGCTGCCAAGTCCAACCAAGACGTAACGATTAATATATTCGTTTGGTTTACGTTGAGCTACTGCGTAGATACGTAGTGAAAGCAATATGGGGTAATGTGTGCATCTACTGATATCTTGACTTTGAGACTTTCATGATCCTCAGTCAATAATACTTTTGTTCTCTTCCGTTAATGACCGACGTATCCTGCCTCAACCAGTAATAAAGAGCCGATCGATTTTCGGGGAATCCCCGTATTACAAGTTGCAATGCGCGACGTTGCCAATAAAGCTTCTCCATGCGCACGGGGATGAACAAGCTCTTACTTACCGACGGGAAAGATCAACACTTTTGCCGAGTATAAAGACTTTATTTGCGTCATTTAATATTCACATGAGTTCGTAGACTGACAGTTTAATACAGAAGATTCAACTGGAATGGCACTTGAGTACGCACGGACGCACATCGTTTTATGATCAACCAATTACGTGACACCATTATCGTATTTTATTTCTTTTTTTTTAATAAAACGTTCATGCTCGCTATTATTGTCGGCTAATGTAGCAAACATAGATCTTTTAAAGAGCGTACTAGCTGGGTCCCCGTGACACAAAAGCAAAAGATATCGATTCAGCTGAATTTTTCTGGAGAAATCGATTCTTTTTTTATATATATTTCTCTTTCGTTTTGAATATCTTGTACTCTTTCACACTTTCGATAAGCTCTGTTATTTCCTTTTTTCTCTCTCTCTATCAGTTTTTAATATTCAAGCTCGGTCGGTACCTAACCGGTGTCCGATGTGCAGGAGGACGACTCGGCATTACTATGTTCATTGTTGCTCTCCGTTGATGAACTGTCGTTGCTCTTTATTCGCCGTTTGCGCAGCTTAGCAAATTGAAACTCCTCGACTGGCACTGTACATTAATAATTGAACTTTGTTATTATGATTGACTCTGAGCCGATGGCTTTATCACATGCCTAACGGATCCAATGGGTGGGCCTGAGCAGTCGCGGAAATTGGGTAAATGAATGGTCTTGCGCCTCGAAAACTAAAATAAAACTTATATATTTTCTTATCAGCACGAGAGCCAACGAGTTGCATTGTTTTTATCTTTTTTTCTCTTACAACGCCAATATATATTACAGTCGAAGTGCGAGCTCCTGTAAATTATAGAGTACTCGTTGCCAGGCGTATCTTTACTTTTATTTCTAGATTACCTGCCAAATAGATCACGCACTTTGACTTTAACATGTACATTCTAATGTGATAACATGGTGCTACGTAAGATGCTACGTAGAGATACTAAGAGCCTTACTTTTTTTTTTCTTGCACCCATTTTATGCTTATGCGTACAACAACATAGACACTTGAGTGTTGCTTTAACTATAATAATATTGCTAGGATCGAGGACAGTTACTCGTTTTGACGCTTATTTTCTTTAGACTGGCTCAGCCAGGAATTATATTTTTCTCTTATTCTTCAATTCATTTGAGCACCTCCTAGAGAGTAGTAGCAACCTCGACGAAAATGAATTAGAATTTTCATAACGTCTCGCGTGAGTAGGCAATTTTGGTTTTGTTAAAATTGTAAAGACATGAACTTATGTTAAGAAAAATGTTGCATCTAGTTGCTGTATTTAAGATACTTTTAGTATTAATTTTCTTGTAAATTTATGCTAACGCGGTTAATATTCATACAGGAGAAACAGGTTTTCTGTTTGGCACGAAAATTATAGAGAAAACATCCCGTGTATTTACAATTGTAAAATTTTTTTAAAAACGTACTGGAAATTTAGAAATTATATCTGTTTGACTTGTAATACCTAAGCAAAGCACCACTGTTTTTAACATCATCAATAGTCATAACTAGCGTAATGAGCATTAAACTTTAGGAATTTATAACAGAACTATTATTGAGGCGAATTGAAAGCCTGAATATTTTTTTCTCATAACAAGTCCCCAAGAACTGACAAGAAATATTGACTAGTTATAGAACTATTTGAGGTACGGTTGGTTACCATCTGAATCTGGATCGCCATCAGTAACACCAGATGGGGTTGATGATAATGGCACAACCTCTGGCTCTAGTGGTTTTGGTCCTTGGTCCATATCTTCCACAATTACCTCTTCGGCTAAACTACTCCTTACAGCCTCTGTATCCAACAAATACCAATAGTTTACTTGTACTGCATCTTATTTTGTATGAATTGTTATAATTGTTATAAAACTTATATTAACCATTAAAGGCTTGGGGATATTGTTGATTAAGCTTGTTTTTGACTATACGAATCCTTTTAAAAATGTAATCCAAATCCCTTTTCATATCTGCCAGTAAAACAGTATGCTTTTTGAACTCAGCACCTGCAGTTTTCAGTCTATTAACTGACAATTGATTACAATTTGTAAGCATCTCATTAGTCTTCTCGAATCTCTGTAACCTGAAAGAAACCTTATAGTAGTGGCTTACATACAACAAAACCAAGAGTACAAGCAAGTTTTTCTCAGGACTCTTACATTTGTTTTTGTGCTCTGATCATGGACTCGACATCTTGCTGATCAACAATGCCAGCAAGGCCTTGTATAAAGACCTCCGGTGCAGTGTAATTCTGGAAACACTCAAAGCTCCCAGCATCAGACTCCGGTGTACTTTGAGCTGCTGCCATCCCAAATTTTCTATATAACGGTTACTTATTAGAAATTTTTTAATATTTCTTCTCTGCAGAACCACTGATCACATTACTCTACAGTAACAGTAGTCTCTTGTTCATCCCCTGACAATAATGATCCTCTTTTTTTAAACCCATCACTTTTACCATACTTGACATTTACTCGAAAACTTCAAAACCAAACAGTTTCTATTGATCCTCGCATATCAAAGTTGACACTAGCAAGTTGTCTGCCATAATAAGCACCAATAAGACAAACATGAGGATCGGTAAACGTTGAACGGTTAGTATACGCACTCGACTAATTTTTAACAATTTGAAGAAACAGATCCACAATTTATATTTATCACTTTAACTGATACGAAAAGAAACGCTCAAGGAAGCAGTCTTGTAAGTACTCCAAGCAAAATTCAGCAAGGAGTCGCGGCGCGCTGAAATTAACAGCTGTTTTTTTGGATGATGTTTTCTGCATAGATAGTGGATACAGAGCATTCAAATTTTCAGTGACTGTTGTGCTCGTACCGCCGCTTCTACCGTAGCTTCAGGAATACGTACAGAGGAGAATTCTCGGAAGACTTTGGAGCAGCTTCGATTAGGAATGGCACAGAATATCAATCCGTTCTACTCATCGCAGAGCACACCGAGTAAGGCCAAGGAGGAAAAGCAAAATGTGCCGAAGGATAATCATGCAGTGAGCAAACGGTACGTTTTCACTGGCAATGGCACACGTACGATTCGTGGCATCGTACCATGTACCTTCCATACTATTTTTCCGCGAAGAGTCCGTGTAACTAATAAATTCTTTGTAATTAAATTTCGACTATTCATCCATTAGAGAGTCAATTTTTTTATGTTAACCAAGTGACCCTTGTGTATTGAAGGATCATACATGATTTTCATGTTTTCTAGATATTCAAGTAGCCTTGTTAACGGATATTTATCTTATTTTTTTTGTTTACGACCCAAATCAGTGAAAAAATTTGAATGCAATAACGCTGAAGATCTTGATTTTTTATGCAGGCTGCAGAAAGAACTTATGGTACTGATGATGAGTACGGAGAAAGGTGTTTCTGCCTTTCCCGATGGTGAAAATTTATTCAAGTGGATTGGAACTATTACTGGACCGCGGGATACGGTAATGGATTGTAGTATTAACATCCCCAACGTCTGAAATGAACTGTATGGCATTTCAAATCCCTTCAGAACTTACATGCTTGCTCCAGCATATCTCCTATGCCCACCATGCCCAATAACCATCAGACACAAAATCCCATCAGACTGACTTTTACTAGTATCTCTTTGATGTTAATATTTATTATACTGCTCTTATATTTTGAGAGGTAGATTAATTAATATTGCTATTATTTTTGTTACAGGTTTATGCCGGTCTCACATACAAATTGACACTGGAGTTTCCACATAGTTATCCTTACAGTGCTCCAATCGTACGCTTTGCTACACCTTGTTTTCATCCTAATGTAGATACTGTTGGAAATATCTGTTTGGATATACTAAAGGACAAATGGAGTGCCCTGTATGATGTGCGCACTATATTACTGTCCATACAGTCTCTTCTTGGGGGTAAGCTTAATATTTTAATTTCTTCAAATTTAGGATACCAGATCTCGTCCTAAAGTATTTAACTTTCCTTCCCTAGAGCCAAACAATGAGAGTCCTCTGAATCCTCAAGCAGCAGAACTTTGGAATGACCAGACAAAGTACAAGAAGCACCTCACCGACGAATACCACAGGGTCCTCAGTCGTACTCAACAAGACTCATGATAAGTGCATTTCAAAAATTTTATCGGCTCATTTACTGCTATTACTATAACTATTATTATTGCTATTCTTAAGAATAAAAGGAATCGAAAAATATGCGTCCCAGATGCACGTAGATCGTCGCTCAGGCGTCGTTTCTTATAAAAATCACGAGAAAAATCTCGTAATCGAAATAAATTGAGCGAATACAACAAGACCGATCCATTAAAATTATTGTATTATTCAATCAAATTAACGTGACTACACTATCGTATTTATTGTCCTCACTGCTACTTTATACCTCACTCTAGACAAGCCACTGAAAAATCCATGTAGTCACTGATCTCAATGACGCATATACATTAAATACTTTTATTATCGTGTAGTTCAATTTTTCATGAAAACAATTATTTATTTTACATGTAGTATAATATACATATGTTGACTTGAAACATCTAGACACTGACGTACATAACAATTAAATTTGTAATTCGTTTTCGTTCTGTTTATCATTATCGTGTAATTCTGAAATAAATATTTTAAAAATATAACTTTATGTCTACAGCAGTAACCGAGAGTCATCAAAATCATTTCATTATACTAAATATACTCGTCATTAATTCTCCCAAGGGTAAACGACACTTTCCTCTCCTGTATTCAAAGCTACCCAAAGTAAAGCAATTTAATTCACTTGCTTTAACAAAATAAACCAATAAACTGTGACTTCAGTCGGATAAAACGAAAACAAGTATCGTACCATACGGTGGTAATTTTGCAGCAATCTCATCCGCTACGATTTACCGGTTGGTGGCGCTAGTTTTGCACGAGGTTACGTCACTGATCTTTTATACTTTGAATATGATTATGGACCTGACTGATATAACGAAAATAGATTTATTTAATCGTTCAACAAAACAGGCCGCATCCTGCAGAAGACATAAGCACCTTGACGTTGCTTATCGAACCAATAAAACATTGTTCAAGGTATTCAACAAATTCTCTGATACGAAAATGCCAGACCAATCAAGTTCATCTTGGCAGCCACCTGAACAGTTTATGAAATTACTGCGGTTACCATAAACACGCATTCACCATATCGTAGAGCCACGAGCGATGATGGTAAAGTAAGAAAAACAAATATTCAGGTTGTCAAAGACTTTTAAACCCCTCATCATGAATCTTTACTGTCATGAATTGCTTACAGAGTTTATTATCGCCTCACCAGTTTAACTACCTCATGTGAGACCTGGACGCGGACCGAAAGCTAATGATCGATAATAATGGAGAATACGATCACTGTGATCAAGTGATCATGCTGTGATCATGTACAGCCATGTATACTATATATACCATTCAGACACTGGAATTTCTTGCAAGAACGTCTCGGTGAGCGGTCAACTAGTTTCCAAGAGGATCGGCACCGATATTTAATACATCGTCTGGGTGTTGCAGGTCTGCTCGTTATTTGAAATTAAAATTGCAAGAAGGATGCAGCATGGACGCGTATTCCGACACACCCGTCGCTTCCGGAATGCTCCAGTTCAACGTTCGATGCTGAAGCCAGTTAACCATACACATCGTACCAGGTTCTCATTACGGGCTCAAAGTACTTGAGAACGATGGATTCAATTTGACGCTATACTAAAAAGGAATGAAGGCTGATAAAACTCTCTATCTCTGAAAATAATTTCCTGTTCCAATGGCACAGAACGTGCCTGAACTCTGAGGGCATCTGTAAATCTCAAGTAAGATCCCTCCGAGTACTTTTAGCAAATAATTTGTCAATCACAAGGTGATCGTCGTCCTCGTTCCAGAGGAGCATACATTTTTTAAGGACTTCTCAAGAGCATTCAATCATTTCAAAATATAAGAAGAAAAAAAAAGCATCTACAAAGTTTCTCGAAAATCGAAGGGCAGTCGCCTTCATGATATTTCCTTGTAAGTCGTGAATCGACTTGGCGCAGGCGACGGAGTGCGATCAATGAATGACGTGGCATAAGGCCACACGTGGGATAACCGGTCGCCGGATAAAATAAAGAAAGGAGAATCGTGGAGAGTGTAGGCGGTGCAGGATTGTCGTATGATTCTTTCCAAAATGATTTTGGATATATAGCCAAAATTTTAATCAGTACCACCACATACGAGGCCACTTGGTCCTCCTTATACACCTACAGATTCTTCAATGAACATTTTATTCATCTATCTACGATCATTACCAGGTAGCCTTATACTTATTTCTTCTATCTAAATCATCCCAGAGACATGCATTTACTTAGCTATACCTGGTGCACGTAGGTGCATACCTATCACTGGTCTATGTGTACAGTGCGTGGTAACGCATGGTCGCGTATGGCCATGCATAAGGAATCCTGGCTTGGATAAGGTATAGAAGCTGATACGTTGCTAAGAATACAGACACGCCCTTACAGTTTCTCCTGTCTCTGCACATTGTAAAGAACATGGATGTTCTATTAAATATATAAATGAAAATTAATTGGCACTTTGTCAAAAGACATTGAAATAATGTTCATTACTGTTTCAGCGTCCATCCGTGCGTACTTGGCCCACTTATATTACCTCTTGCAGAATTCAATGGAGCATGGATGATGTACGCCAGGAAAATCTAGTAAGAAATCGAAGTTACTGCTCACATTAGGTCATCCCGCATGTCCCCAGGGTCATCCAAGTCGTCGTACAGTTCTTCGTAAACATGCATGGCATTACTTTGGATTAATTAATCCATTGAATACAAACACGACCACTTGTCGTGGCCTAGAAAATTTCACTAGTATTATTACAGTTGGTAGCTGAATTTTTTCATACATAATCATAAGTATAGTACGCTTTTTATATGCTGGATGAGTGAACTATACTGCACGCAAAAATTCTTATATGGGATTCTAACGGTATGTATACATTATACGGGGTTATTAGACTCGTGTATAAGTCTGCTAATTAACAATGATATTGTTCGATATGTATTGTTATAATTATTGCAGAATGTCCTAAGTGAAAGAAACAGTGATCTACAGAGAGATCAGTAGCAGCTACTACGTGGACATGTGAAAAAGTATCCTAGGCAGTTCGCGATTTTCGCTTCTCTCCAAGAAGCCAAGATGCCCGCAATGCGCTTCGGCTTCGACAAAATCGATTCCTTTCCTCATCCTATATCTAAGCTATAGGATCCGTTATATCTCGATACGCTAGAGTAAATCGTGCTGCCTCCGGTATAGGCGTGTCTGTAGCTACCATTACTGCTACACTTTGATCCAAACGTAAGTTAAGGGAGCAGCATGGTATTCTACGTAGATGAAACATAAATATAAAATGGTTGCCTGCCACGTTTTATTAGCATGCTAATTTATGTTCAGGTATTATCAGCCGAGTTACGGCTTACTGAAGATTTAACAACCGTGGAACTTTGGTCAAGCTGAAAAGCAAAGTCGAATTCAATTTCTTAATTTGGTGACATCCTTTCCCTTTGACAATGGCGAATGTACACGGGTGTCACTGTTGCCCGAGAGGATGAGATTTTCGATTTCGCTCGTATTTTTTATCTCGATGTCTCGCCGCTGGTATGTACATACATCGTGAAATCCAGTCTGCACTCTGTAGAAAGTGGAGTGTGCTACATATTTTATTTTTCAGTCTGAGCGAGAAGCATCGAGCCCACTCTGTACTTTCTTTTTTTACTGTACCCCTTGTAAGATTGAGATACAGTCAATAAGGTGTTAGACACGAGGCTATAGATAAAAATAGACTATAACAGTGTAACCATAAAAAAAGAGATCAATGACCCTGCGTATCTTAAGTTCAAAGGTTACCGGTATGATGTGCCGTGAGTAACACAAGGATAAGGAAATAATCGCAGAGGGTGAAAAGGAAAGTGGATCAAAAAATAGAGTTGAGCAAGGATGAAAGATGCCTGAAATCATATAAAAAATTATATCACCCAACCTCAGAGCAGTGGATATATAAAATAATACTACCATATAGAAGAACATAGGGCAGGGCTGGCGTGTGGCTATTAAATGGATTAAACCCAGACAGCTCGTTACGGATTACTTCCCTCTAATTGTCTCTGTTTATTTAACGTGGCTCTTCCGTCACGCGCCTGCCAGGAGTCGCGAATGTAAAGTAAATGAGATTCGAGGAGAGCAAAAGTATTTATACAATATCCAAGGGAGAAATTACATGCGACCTGACACAATTCCTGGGCTGCGCACAGGTAGCATATAGAGTGCGCATGTCCTGACTCACCTGAAAATCCCTATAGGTGACGTCTAGGAGAGGAGTGAAAGAGGTAAAAGAGAAAAAAGGTAGAATGTAAAATGATGGCGGGAGCAGCCGAATATGGCCAGTACGTTTCTCGCCTGGATTCAAGCCGAGCTGAGTCGAGACTCTACCTCTCCTCGCAATCTTTTTCCCTCTTTCACTGGCAGTGGAGAGAGGGAAAGCGTGGTCGTTTAAAATACACGTACGGATTTTTTTTTAAATTCTCCCTCCTTCTCTCTTCACCTTTTTCTCTCCAAGGATCAACGAGAGCACGATTGCGTTTGCTCGCTAACGAGACAGCCTCATTAGGCTTAATGTAATTAAGTGTCACCGTGGGTCAAAGGGTTTTGGCACTACCTGTACATACAATTTATCCGTTCATTGTTAAACTAGATTTGTGTACCTATATCGTATAACGTACTACAGGGCACTATGAATATTGCCATGGATACATTGATCATTGGATTCCATGTTTCTTTTCGTACCAGTTCTCAATGTTTATATAGCAAAGCCTAACATATAGCTATACAAATAATTCTGAACATCCGGCAATTAAATTTTCAAGATGGTCAATAACCAAGAGAGTACTTATACATATTTATGGGTATAATGAAACATAAAGGATATTTATATTGAAGCTATTTTTCTATAGTTAGTATCCAAACGCACTTGAACGACAAATTGTTCTTTTCTTCTACAGTCTGTGTCCTCTTATGCGTACTGTGTTACGTATTACGTTATAAGATCTTCATTTATATATATCAGTTAACGTAGGCGTCATCATACATTTATACCCCGGGTACTTGAATTCGATTTACTTCATGTAATTTATTGTATCAGGCCATCTTCTTCGACACTCTTCCAGCGATACTTTCAAGCTGCTAAAAGTAGATGTACTGCAGTATACTTGACTGCTCTCTACAGTGCATATTTCACGTTATAAAGTATGACGCGGATTTATCATATTCAAGACAGATATTCTCCGCTTGGATTGATAACTCTCGTTTAATCGATATACCAATTCTGAAATGACTAACATCTACATTTAAATATCCCGCCATCCACTTAACGATACCTGTCGCTCATCCAGCTATTTACTCGAAATTATTTGAACGCAAAAAACCGGTTATTACCATTTTGATGAAAAACGATATTTTTATCGGGCATCACAAGACGTTAATAATTATATCGTAAAAAATAAGACAAGATTAATTTTTTAATTATTAATGGCTAAGATCCTTATGAAAAGAATTTGTTTAAACATTAAACGGGACATCAGATACCAAACAAAAATGTACTACATAATTTTATTTTTCTTTAAACTCACTTTGAGAGAAACGCATTTCACAACCCAGCAACCCCTTTAAGGCAAATAGGGATCCATATATCAATGGTAAACGTGTATCGGTTGGTAGAAATGACGTCATCTAAGCGTCGTGCTGCAGTAAACAGCAATTTCCCTTGGTACCTAACAACACGGGAGAGTGCGTGAGAAAATAGTGCGTGAGTTACACTATAGTCTGGAGTATGACTCACAATCAGCCCAGACGAGGAGACCCAACGCCGTGGTTGTCACCGTCGTGGTCGACGTCGACGGTATCAGGGCGGGAATACGTCGTGGCGAGGAGTGAAGAGGTGTAGACAGGAGTGGCGTCGAGACGAAGAGCCGTGCGAAGAGGAACGAAGAGGACGAGGCCTTGTACGGAAGTTCGAGTGCACGCGGCCCTGGCGCTCCTATCGATCGTCCCCGAGAAAGTGGCTGCGTGTCAAAATCTTGGCCTCGATATGCGTACAGTATTGGACGATCCTTTCTCGTGATACTTTATGAGATGCAATTTCGTTTAATACTTTTTAGACACTTCGTGTCTATTGGCAGACAATTTATAACTAGATCTTGGCGAACTAGAAATTTTTATTGGCGTCTTCCGTCGCGCATACCATAGTTGGAATCTTGAAACGTCATATTTCTCGTGGGATTGTTATCGTTTGTGATCGTGACGCGTCGATTGAATTGAATGATAAATTTTAGGGATTGGTACCTACTTGGTAATCGTGGTTGGCTAATTGAATAAAGTCACTCGAGCCTTGTTTACAGTTTGTTTCGTTTCTGTGTCGAAACGCCTTTATGCGGCACAGGTGACAGGATCAGGTTCGGGATATATATTGATGTAAATTAGCACTGTCGGATTTAGTAAGACGGTTTACGGCGGTTAATTTAAAAAGGCCTTTGGTGCTTTCGACCAGTTACACTTTTAACGAATAACTGCCTATCAAAAACGAATGAACGTCGGTGTATTACTTATTTATTAAATTTATTGTAGAAGGTCACTGTTATCGATGAGAAAAAATATCGATCAACAATGAGCATTCATATTCGAGTCATTTAGATCATAATGAATATATTCGACAAAGTTGATTTTACTAGATCATTTGTTCGCTATAAGAATTCTTGTAAAGGTAGTTTCGATGGAATGCTAAATAGATGAAAATATTTATCTCCCTCTTCAATTTTATCAGGTCAATGATAGATCATTTTAAATGATTGATTGTGTATAAGAGAATCTCAAAATTCCATTTACTAAATTAATATGCCATCCTTATTCCTCTTGGCCGTACATAATTTATATTTCCACCTATACCCTAATTAATATAAGTGCGTCCTGCGAGTTATAACGCCCTCGGAAGTATTCACCAATTTCGGAAAAAAATGTTTGGAGCCCTTACCCCTGCTAAATAAATTATTTTACCACAGGGCGCTCCATTGGCCAGAACTGTATAGTACTTATACACCAGCCATCGAGCCTTTCATCTAATTGGACATTATACCTGAACGACCTAATTTTCCTGAGCCCAACCTCAGTATATCTTCCCATAATATCAGGCAGTTAGAAAAATTTGCCTAGAATTAACGAAAAATACTTAAATTATACATCAGCATACTTAGCTGTGGCTTATCTCAAACTGATCTTTCATTTTTTTTACTGCAATAAAAAAATTCTTATCATCCTAGCTTCGGTTGTACATCCGATGTCGTTCAACCCTCAACCAGGCATTTCCCAAGGCTTCGCTTCATTTTCCCTCGGCAACCCGGTAACAGGACACTTTCGTGCATGTTCGTCGACGTCGGCGTCGTACAGGCGTCGCTGGAGATC
This sequence comes from Calameuta idolon, assembly GCA_030142285.1. Classification (NCBI taxonomy): domain Eukaryota; kingdom Metazoa; phylum Arthropoda; class Insecta; order Hymenoptera; family Cephidae; genus Calameuta; species Calameuta idolon. The sequence goes on along the minus strand of JARQSV010000694.1, from coordinate 17,137 downwards.
GATAAATACGAGGCGAGGTCCGCCGGTTCGAGTCGACTGGGATGAGGTTTGTTTCACTGCCTGCCGTCTACCCTCTTCATATTCAGGGTGGTTTTACACCATTCCGTAAAACCTTGTACACTAGGTTCAAGGGTGAAGCCTTGATCCGTGTGAACAATCAGGTACACGTGCGGTACCGTTTATGCTATGAACTTTCTTTTAACATTTTTTTTTCCATTCTCTTTTTTTCCCAGCTATTTATAACCCGGATCGTTAAATTAACGAGTGCCAGACAATTCTCATCGAACAATTTTTCTATTGAGTTTCTTTGGTAGCTATTGAATGTTTTTCACGGCAACGCGTCGCCGCTTTAAAACGGGTATGATGTCACTGGTTGCTTATACGTCGCTTAATAGCAAAGCCAATAAAGGACAATGGGCATGGAACAGCTGGTCAAGCGTATCCTCGCATGCTCCTATCCCGTACACGTCCTGCTGCACGTTATGCAATCTTATAAGGGAGTCAATAGAAGATTCTTCTTGAAGAATTAGAAGTGAAATGGAAAGGACGTGGTTAGATAAGATACTCTATTTTTACAGATGTCCCCTGTCCGACTTGGAACAGCAAGAAAAAAAGTTCCCTGAGTTCTCCATACAGCTTCAGTCCTGAACCATATATTCTATTTTTTGAAAGTTAGATTTCTAAAAAGAACATTTTTTTCAACAATATTTATTAGTTTCTATACGACCTTTTTTCTGTAGTCCAGCTGTGGATATATACCTGCTGGTAACGCCAATGGCTGTAGTAGCGATTTTAAATATTCAAATGATTCCATTCTAACGTTTCCTGTGCAATATGATAAAGTCTGACGTTCACCTCATAATCTGTCAATATCAAAATGTATAAAGTACTGTATACATATAATTTTTCCCATCAATTCCCACGAAGTTCCTCCTTCGTCAGAAGTATCGTGTGCGGAAAGACTTTCTCTGTATCAAAGAAGTAAATTCATTAAATTCCCCCAAAAAGAGAAGGTACATAAAGTCGTATAATTAAAGAATATTATATTACATATTATAAAATACTTGTTTGGCGTTTAATCAAAGTGTGACATCAAGGCTTGTATTTAGCACGTTCTTCCAAGTCCAAGAATGCGTTACCGATGATCTTCCAGTTACCAGTACGCCTTTTACCGTGGCTATGTACACAGGAGTATACATATGTAGTAACATACGCGTATACAAGTCTCTGAGAACCACCGCGAATCATTTTTACCGAGAGACTCTGATCCATACATGGTAGCGGCGAGAAGACTGGCGTACTGCAATACGTAATACATTACCGCATGCATACTATATCTTTTTCTCTCTCCCATAGTCGCGATTCTTGCACTGAATATAAGGAGACAGCATTATAAAACACTACACGTATCTATATAGGTATCGTATGAGCCTACAAAGACTTGAATCTTGATTTAGATACGCGAATGAACTATGACATTGCCACGAAGAGGAAACAGATATTGAGTCTTTTATAAGAGCGACGTTTTCACTATGGTGAAAATAATCGTTCTTCGTTTATGAATTGATTTATGGATATGATATTGCATATAGTATGTTTGTGCTTCTCTCTGAAGTCTACCAAAAGGAGCACGTGGAAAGCGTGTAAGATTGTTCCTGGACTGTAACAAAGTGTAGACCTGAAAGAATATGTATTAATGCGAGCTGAGGTATGTATACTTAGTTGAAGAGACAGTCTAAGTATGTGCCTACTTTTATTATATGTTTGTATTATTCCTGGGAAATTGTAGGAACGAGTGGACTCCATTGGAAAGGATATATTCTTTCCTGGGACGTTAGAATTGACTAAATTCATACAGAGAGTGCTTGTATATATTTTTTATGTAAAGCTTGTGCATATAGATCCCTCTGTGCTTATGCTGGTTGTAAATATTTTTTAAGTAGTAGACTGTATATCCATGAGCTTGAATAATTCCAATATTTCAAGTGTATTGTACAAGCACGTCTCGACATTGATTGTCTAGTCACGAAGGTAGAATTGTCATTTCCGTTGTGTTGTCCATCCAGGAGTTGTTATCACACTGAAAAAAAATATTTTAGATACCAATTCGTTCTTAATATTTAGTTTGATATCCGTATACCTTTGATTTCATTTATTAGCTTGTCAATATGCAAAAGCAGCTTTTCATCATTCCAGTTATGATTTTTTGGGATCATTTAGCCAATGACTTCGCACCAGATACCATTTGAGGTTGCATCCTTGCAATTCTATCCTGCAACAGTGGCTCACCTTTCCGGATTGATTTGACGTTGAACATTGGCAATTCAAGTACACGGCTGCCGAGATTGGATCAAGTTCAACGGAGGCGTTTTGCGTGGGGGAACGACTTTTCGGCGATGTGTACAATTTTAGCGAATGAAACGTCAACGTCTTTTTATTCTGGGCCCTCTAGCTGTGGGCCCGATGTTCGCAGTGATCGGCATCTATAATTGAATGAACGTGTAGGCTGAAACAAAGAGCGAGGATTCTGCAGTATGTAGGTATATTTCAGTGCGAAGATCAAATTCAGGGTTACCCTTTGTTTCCCTTCTGGTTTACATGCATAATTATTATAAATCGACCCACTTGCTTTTGCATTTCCGTTAAAAACAAACCCACTTTTATCGCACAGACACAGAAGTTTAACGCCTACAAAATTTTCATCCAGATACAGATCAGTGTACAGACTTTTACTATTCCTAGTTTTTTTTTTTTCCTGTCTAAATCCAATCCACCCACGTTACATTGTCTTTGCATAAAATCGATAAAAATAACCCGATACTCGAATCAATGATAATTTATAATTCTACATATAAATATACATGATGTGACGAGTACTGCTGTATATTTGTTATCTACCTACACCGTTGGTCGAAAGGAAATGCTTTCATATTTCTTTACAATTCAGCATTAAAAAAGAAGAGCTAACAATATAATACATAGTATGATAAAATAGAAATAAACTCAGACAGGATGTCTAGGAACAAGCCATTGCCTTCTCCGCGGAATCCCTATGGCATTAATTACAGTTTTATATACCAAGGGTTCCTGTCACGGTGAGTCACGTATCGATCTCTTATGCTGTATAGGTTAGGGTCGAGAACATATTGAATAGTGAGTAAGGGTGGAAATGAAAGCAATGAACTTGTCACCTCGTATGGCGGTAATACCATTCCCATTTACCGACAGAGTGAAATTACAGACAATAACAATACCAAAACGCATAATCATCTTTCAACTATAATTTAAATGAGATTAACAAAAAGAAATTTCAAAACTTCTTTAATGTATCGTTTATCACCAGGCGATTATATATATAAGCACGTTCGTTATTATGCATTGTCAGATATTCAAAACAATCTGTCCTTGTCGTTAAGCATACGTCACCGCTAATATATCCAAAAGATTATTACATTTTGCATGGACATGGTTAAGAATAGCGTAGCGTATCTGAACGTTTCAAAGGAGAAGAAGACCTAATGGAGTCAATCTCTGACCAGACTCTGTCGTATGTGTAGAGACAAATATTGTACGTATTATGTATACAGTCGACAGATCTCCTAATTCTGTGAATGCCCACGCGTATGTATGTACGATGATTAGTTAACTGCAAGCCTAGAAGGAAGTAGTCCGCAGTATTATAGAATAGTTAGGTTATTAGAATCATTGTTTTTATATATAAATATTCAGGTGGTACAAGAACTACGGGTTATAATTGTTCATGAAAATGTCTTACTATTTTTCGTGTCTGTTTTCAAGCATGACTCCTATCTTCGTCATATTATTTTTACGTGGTAAAAGATCTGTACACTATATGGCCATGTACATTATATACATATACATAATACACATAGGTATACTGGCTAGTTCAGTATTCGTGTCAGCTAACTTTTCGTAGGCGTCGATTTCGGCCTACGGCAATGCAGCTAGCATGACCAACAGAAATAATGTCCCTAGACTTTATCCCTGCCGTGTGGAATATCAATTCTAATCTGTATCCTCGAGTAGCGAATAAAATAATGAATCTAGGATTATCCGCTTAGCGATGGCCTTTCACTGAACAACATGGACATAAGAGTTTCCAAGATGAGTTAATGGTTATATTAGAAAACTTAAAGTTTCTATCTCATAACACAGATACGTTAGATGCTATTCTATTCACGTGGGAATCTTAAAGTGCAATTGTTTTGACGTAACATTGTCAAATCCAAGAAAAATTATTGAATTTTATTACCAGACCTGTTTACATCATCACATCCAGTGGAATAATTTACTTGCAAAACTTCGAATCAATAGTAACTCTACAAAATCCCACAACGAGAATGCAAAGCAAAAACAAAGAGAAAACGATTTTCTTCAGAGATATTAAACTACAAATATATCCTCTGCCAAATCATTGTGTCTTATGTGCGAGAAGGACAAAATTATAGCAAGCTAAAAATTTTTTGAGGATTTTTTGGAGATGGCAACAGCAATCCAATCTAGGTAGTTATTGGTTATGTTGTCAGCACTGACGACGCGGTCGCCCGCGACGTCGCCAGTTGCCGGAGTGGGGATATGCAGGACCAATCAGAGCATTGCCAGCGATCAACCTCCTGCGCCCCACCACAGCTAGTCAGGGGCTTGAAAATCTGTAACGGACGCCGCTGCTAGCGCATATTCGTTTCTTGGCTCTCGCGAGGTGTTAGGTCTCGTCAGTTAGACTTCTGCTTTGATCGTACGAGAGAGTTATCCAGTCAACGCATAAAACATGAGGGAAATCGTGCACATCCAAGCCGGCCAGTGCGGAAACCAAATTGGCGCTAAGGTAAGTCGAAGTAGGATATTTTTTTTCATTCGAGTCAGTAGATACTTTGTATGAATTCATGGGAACCATTGGTATACCCCTTTGTTTCTAATGGAGTATTCGATTTACTCGTAGTCTTTTTACACGGTTCCGACTAAATTCACATCTGTTATTCACTTTGAAAACATTTCGGGGTCATCAGTCGCAAGTATCAGACCATATAGTACATTCATCTTTCCAACTGCATCTCGCTCTGTACAAGCATTTCAGACGCCTATAGTTTTTAATCATTGTAGGAATCTTACAAATGTTCTCATTGACCATAATAGCTTCGATTAAATTTCCCCGAAGAAATTTATTCGAAAACTACTGTCCAATCGTAATTAACACAGTGAAGAAAGATTGTAGAGAGTCATTTTTTCCCCAGAGTGTAGATCTGTCATGGCGACAGGACGCGCCGGCCGGCAAACGGTCGGTGTAACGGTTTTTTATGTTCTCAAATGAGGCGGTGTCGTTATCCGCGTTCACATCTCTTTCTTTTTCTTTAATTAGGGATCCTTATTATAACTGTACTAATTGGAATTGTGCACGAGCTACTTATAAAATCTCGCGATTCTACTAAAATCCTGTAAAAAATATAAAACACAGACGTGTAGGTCGTGAACGCTATATGGCTGGGTGTGGCTTATCTTAGCGTCCTGTGTTGAAGCCAGCATACCAGCATGTAGATGCGGCAATGGCATCGAGCGGCTGCGCACGCACCTCTTCTCTCGTCTCCTTGTTGAAGCATATTTCTGCTTCTTAGAGTTTTGAAACTTGTCTTTTTATCTCTGTAATTTCTAACCCTCTATATATGTAGAGGGTCATAATCGGACTGCGTTCCTATTGACTGTTTCTCAATGCTCTTATCGATGACAGATTATTTATTCTAAAATATAGAATCTCTTATCCAAAAATGAATCTAACGGAAGGTTAAGATTTTTTTGAACAACATTGTAACACTTTGTTAATTGATGAAAGGAGCAGTTTTAAGCCTCTATAAAAAGTAACAAGGATATTCGAAGGAATTTACATTACAGTGTATAAGTGAATAATCTTTTTTCCTATATGACGGCTTATTAATCTCTGTATGTGTTAAATAGGTCGTAGCATGTTAAAATGAAATATCTTTAGACACGGGGAATTAAAGAATGGCGTATCTTCACGGTTGGTAGTTTTCAAGGATACTTTTAAGTCATTGTCCGTTGTCTAGACTTTCCATCCTCGCGTCTTGGACTTTATATCATTTTTTAGTTATACCGTGTGTCGCGCTGTTACCCCTTATTGAAAATATACTGAGAATTTCGCGTTTATGCAACGGTTAAGAACCTTGCAGGGATAATATGTTTGAGATCAAGGACAACAACTCTTACGTGGCTCTGGTGAGTCGCAGCCAAATAAAGTAAAATACATCCTCTCCCCATTTTCCTGTGGCCTAGAGATACGGTATAGTATGCCTACCTGTAGTCGGCCGTCCAGGTGTATTGATCGTTTCGTCCAGGGTTATTGGCCAGTTTCGTGCGCAGGGACTCGTCTGCTACATTGGATATATAGCATAAACTTTCATTCAGGTAACCAGAGGGTCTATTCAAAATCGGTTTCATGGACGTAGCACGAGAAATTTCTTTTCCTACGAAGCCCTCCGTTTGCTCCCTCCATAAGTTTAGAGTCCAGGAAAAGTAATTTCGGAACAGCTGCTCCGTGGCTGACAAAGGATCCGAGGCAGATGTGTACCCAGTGGTTGCCATCCCGCTGGACGACATTCTGACAGCTTTGAAAAACAATAATTTCTGTTTACTTTAAGAATTTAGATAGATTGCATTTTAGAAACGATATCAGTACTGATTAGATACTCTTTACCGATAACTATCTGATGCAATTTAAATCTTAGCTGTTCGGGAAGTTAAAAATAGACATTGAGTTAAAGACCTGCAGTGTCTTTCTCTATACTTATTATTGGTACTGTACCTCTGTATCTATAGTACAATGCACTATAGTCTATGGTATAAACGACTGGGATTAGCGGTACAATCTGTAATCTTTTTGCCGGCATGGTAATAACCCTTTGGAGAAAGGAATGATTTTCATAGATTTTTAGTTTATGTGCAGTTTTCACTTAGGATTGGTGACATATTGGTGGTGGAACCGGGATTATGTTAATTATCCAACCGTGTCAGTTTACGGTCATCTCTATATATAGCGGTGACATTGGTGACTCATATCTTGCAGTAATGTATTACACTGGGAATGGATTGAACCAGAGTGGGGATCAGTCGACGAGGTAGCTTCCCACTACCAGTAGATGTTCTTATATGGTCAACAGTTAATACCTAGTGTCTCCTTATACGACACATGGTGTCGAACTGACACTTCGCATTTCGTTATCTAGGCTGGTTGGTGCCCCAGAGCCTTAGGGCGTAGTATATTGCACGAGTAAACAACATGATTCTCTACTAAGCAAGCTCTTTGAAAGACCTTAGTAGATACCTGATGGTCTCGTGGAGTTCAGCGGTTCGATTTCTAGAAATATCTATTTGTCTGAGGTCTTTGAACTATGGCTAGGAGACAGAGCCGTAGGTAGACAGGCAAGCAGGTTGCTGGGTAGGCTGATAGCTCATTCTGGCATGGAATGGCGAGCCAGGTTTATGCGCGCTCGAGTGTAGCTGACCGGGAGCCGGCTTGGTCGGCGACTACCTCTACATTGCTAATTAGTCTCGATTGGCACTCAAGCGATTCGTTAAGTCTAGGTGGTGAAAAGGAAATGGGTGGTAGTCGATGATCGGATTGAGAACTTTGAGAATGATGAGGAAAAGGTTGGGGTTGATGGATAAAGGATTGATCGAGGGAATAATTCAGAGGGGATGATGTTTGATTAATGGGCTTGAGACATGACGGATCACTAATGAATGGTATTTTTGTTCTTTACAGTTTTGGGAAATCATCAGCGACGAGCATGGCATTGACCCGACCGGTGCCTACCATGGAGATTCCGATCTCCAGCTAGAGAGGATCAACGTGTACTACAATGAGGCATCTGGTGGCAAATACGTGCCCAGGGCCATCCTCGTCGATCTGGAGCCCGGCACTATGGATTCCGTACGATCGGGACCCTTCGGACAGATTTTCCGCCCTGACAACTTCGTCTTTGGTCAGAGCGGCGCTGGAAACAACTGGGCTAAGGGTCATTACACCGAGGGTGCCGAGCTTGTTGACTCTGTCCTCGACGTCGTGAGGAAAGAAGCTGAGAGCTGTGACTGCCTTCAGGGATTCCAGCTCACTCACTCTCTTGGTGGTGGTACCGGATCCGGTATGGGTACCCTTCTCATCTCCAAGATCCGTGAGGAATACCCCGACAGAATTATGAACACCTACTCCGTCGTCCCATCGCCCAAGGTCTCCGACACTGTTGTCGAGCCATACAACGCCACCTTATCCGTTCACCAGCTCGTGGAGAATACCGACGAGACCTACTGCATCGATAACGAAGCCCTTTACGACATATGCTTCCGCACCCTTAAACTTTCCACCCCCACCTACGGCGACCTGAACCATCTGGTCTCCCTCACCATGTCCGGCGTCACTACCTGCCTCAGGTTCCCCGGTCAGCTCAACGCTGATCTCAGGAAACTCGCCGTAAACATGGTACCTTTCCCACGTCTCCACTTCTTCATGCCTGGATTCGCACCTCTTACCTCCCGCGGCAGCCAGCAATACAGAGCACTCTCTGTACCAGAACTCACCCAGCAGATGTTCGATGCCAAGAACATGATGGCTGCCTGCGATCCTCGTCATGGAAGGTACCTCACCGTCGCCGCCATCTTCCGTGGCAGAATGTCCATGAAGGAAGTCGATGAGCAGATGCTCAACATTCAAAACAAGAACAGCTCCTACTTCGTTGAATGGATTCCCAACAACGTAAAGACCGCCGTGTGCGACATCCCACCCCGTGGACTTAAAATGTCCGCCACCTTCATTGGAAACTCCACCGCCATTCAGGAGCTCTTCAAGCGCATCTCTGAGCAATTTACTGCTATGTTCAGGAGAAAGGCTTTCCTTCATTGGTACACTGGCGAGGGTATGGATGAGATGGAATTCACTGAGGCTGAATCCAACATGAACGACTTGGTCTCCGAATACCAACAATACCAGGAGGCTACGGCTGATGAGGATGCAGAGTTCGACGAAGAACAGGAAGCCGAGGTCGACGAGACTAACTAAGAACCTAAGTATAATCTAAACAGCGTGAAGGATTGACGAGATGAGAAGATGATTGCGGTAAGGATGAACCCCATCTTTACTGCATTGATCTTCTCAGTTCGTTACACTGTTTACATTATATATGTGTAACGGATATATCAATTCTATAACGATATTAATTAGTGCCCTTAATAATAAAGCCTCTATACGATAATCGATCTTTTCTTTGAGCATAATTTCCAACAGCTTTCTTTTATATTCTCACGTACTACGTGCTTGTTCAGTTCTTGTTCTTAATTCTTTTGTTTTCATTATTAATTTCTTCAGCTATGATGCCCCTCACGTATGCGGCTATTAAAAAAAAAAACCATGACATTCATAGTTGTATAAAAATGATTCCATAAGAAAGCAGTAACGAGAGCGCTTGAAAAGGGCCGAAAGATGAGTTACGGCTTAAACTGATTTATCGCTACTGGATTGATATATTCAGTATTCGTATAAACTTGCAACACTCCGAATATATCAATAATCAATAACGATATTCACTCCAGTGTAAAACCGCTTAAGCGGCTGCCGATCATCATTCTTTTAATAAATTATTATCGAATAAAATTATATTTTGTTCATGCGTACATCCTGATTACTCAGTACGCATAGTATAATCGCCGTCCATGTTTCACCAACGTTAATGTCGCTAAAAATATCTATACATGTTTTAGATTGCATTATCAATTGTGTCACGTTAAAATTGGATGTCGCGCGAGTGACTACGAAATTCATATTATCACTTGGATCGTCAACCTATTTTCAGATCTTGCGTTCTTATCCTCGTTCAACCGTTTTGTTGACGTCATCCACTAAGACTTTGCATTTGCATTTTAAACGGTATATTAGATCTTAATATCTGATGTTCATCACAGTGTTACAAGAACGAAAAAAAGTTACGTATTTTAAACCGTGTTAATGTCAACATTGAATCGCACGTGCTAAAATTGCTATGATTACGATTAATCAGCGATTTCAGGTTTTTATTATCTTTAATGAAGGTTTTCCAAGTAATGGATGCGTCAGCTGCAACTTGAACTGCAGTGACTTCATGATTGAATGATTTAAATAAGATTCAATTCTCGAGATTACACGGTAAGTGTTATCTTTATTTTGTGGTTTCCTGTCCTGGAGCAATTGACAGATGCCTATATATACACACCTTCACTTTATCGTGGACCTTCCGGCATTATCTCATTGGTGATCTTAATAGATTATCATGGATGTTCACGTAACGTGCATCTATAATGGTTCTGATTATGAAGCTCTAAAATAGACAGTGACTAGCTCAACATTTTTTAAGAGGATAAAGTGCAGGAGATAAAAGGTATATAGTAAAAAGAATGGAAGTATCAACGGCTTTTTATTTAGTATAAAAAATTTATTTAAAGATATATTTTTATTTACCATGCTTCGTACTGTAATATTTAATTCCATTAACTTTTGAACACCTCGCGTATTTCGTTAGAAGAGCATTGACATTTAATTTGTCTGTTGTTAGACCTCTGAAAGTGAAATCACATTTTTGTATTGACAGACATGAGTCATGTAGTTTTATTCTATACTTACGATACGTAAGGTGTTATTTCATCGATAGTCCACTTGTCTTTTACTTTGAAGAGCTCGCCGAATCTTGTGTTTATGTTATCTGATAGATTTAGGGAGGGGAATGATATCACCTCTTTCCTTGTTTTTGAACTGTTATATGTAATCAGCGCTACTCCGCTGAGATATGACTCCTTTGGTTCCATCTCTTAAAGAGTTTAAAAAAAATATACTAAGCTTATAGGAAGTATATGTATTCTTTGAACTTACTTTCAGGTGTTCCTATACGCCACGCCTCCATAAATTCTTTGTAATCATTTTTTGGACAAGCAGCCAATAATACTTTGGCGAGAAACTTGCATGTTTTTTCTTCATTGTATCTGTATAATTTTTTAATATTTTAATTTAGTTATTGTCATTAGATTTTATGTGGTAAAGTAATACAACAATAGCTAGACAAAATTTATAATAACTGTTACCTGTACAAGGATGTCCCGTCGCTTTTAGTTTTCTCACTGACTTCTGTATAGGCATCAAATAATCCTTGGAAAACAGACCAAGGAATAAGTTCTTTTAAAGATTCATAAGTAATATCCTTGTCAATGTCATCGAGTTCCCAAGAATTTTCATCAATGAGATCCAACATTAGTGTAAGGGCTCTGGCTTCATATTCGAAAGATATTAGACGGAAATAGCCTGGTAAGTTTAAAAATAATGTATGTAGTCATTATTATTTACAACTGCAAAGTGTTGTGCACTCTTGAAATAGTTATTTAACGTACCGTCGATATTAATGATCATATAATCAGTCAGTGCCCTTTTTAGCTCCTCTTCACTGGCTTGTATCTCACTCTTAAGTCTCTGCCAATCATACAAAGTGTCTTGATCCAGATTTTGCTCGTATTCCATTCCTTTAAATGATGAAGGTTCAAGTACCACTAGCAGCTTGCTCAATTTAGGTTTGCAATTGTGAACCTGAAATTATAGTTATCAGTAGAAGTGCATTTATTATTTCATGGCATTATTTAAGAGTATTGGTAATAATAGTTACTTCAAAATATGTATGGTAGATCCCTTTCACATCACGCCTCTCTACGATTCTCTCATTGCTTTGTGTTTCTTCTGCAAATTTAAAGTTTGATACCAACATCCAGGAATTTGATGTTTCTGCTTCCTTTATATCATATGTTCTGTCTTTGGTGCACAGTACTGCAGGTTCATCCTTTTCACCACAAAACGTTAAGCTGCAATAATAATAAGTTATTCAGTAATGTTATATTTATCAAATCATGGATCCTTAATGAAAACTGTCAATCAATTTTCTGTAGAGTACCTAAAAAAAATATTCTAATAAAATGAATGAACAAGGTGATTATTAGAAACGATAAAAATTATTTACCAATCTCCTTCATTAAGTACACTCAATAAATGAGCATCCAATTCCAATAATTTCACATCAGTATTCTTATTACTATTTGGAGTAAATTGTAAAATTTGTGTTATGCCATTTAAATCTGCCTCATCGATGTTAGCCAGTTGCAACGTATCCAAGACATCTTCTGTTGTTCGTAAACATCTGAAGCAAAAGTTATACAAAGATTTTATAATTAAAAAAATATAATAATTTAATATTAACTTTAATGCAAACTGAATATAATTTTAGAAATTTAGAAACATACAAAAGTAACTCATCTGTGCATATTCTTAACTTATTTTGCTTATATGGAACATGAGACTGAAATGATGTAATTTATAAGAGAAATAATATTGTTTACTACTAACGTGTCCCTGACAGATTCCATGGTGCAGAGAATCAAGTTCGGGTTATTCGGGTTGGAGTAGGTACCGGATGTACATTTCCGCGCACTTTTTTTCCATCCAATAAGCATCCGAGAATTTTCGAACTCGATATTTGTCCTAATATTTCAGACGCCTTGCAGCCATATTCGTTTACCTTCTTAGGTAGCTTCAACAGTTTTCAGCTCATAACACTTCGAGTTTCGCTTCACTTTCTCGTAAGTATTATTTTCCCTTAGCAGTATTTATAAACATATTATTCTGTTTTCTTTAATTTATGTAGGTAGGAATATCATTTTGATTTTCAAGCATTAAAGCAAACCAATCCTAGTTCACGAGCAACGATAAACGTTTGTAACCTATGTTTGTTCAAAATTTGATGACTAATAACACTCATTTTCTTTGTAAGTGACTTGTTCATAAATAATATGATAATTAGATTCTGGCGTACAGGAATAATATATATTTGCGACAATACAAATGTCAAAACATAAATTGAGATGAATTTTAAAAAACAAGCAGTATTTGCCTGTAGGAAAAGTGTTTTATAATGATCTATTATATACATATAGGTTCTTCTGACAATAAATGTTGGATTATTCGTTCTATTAATAGGCTTCCTTAGTTTAAATAATCATGGAAATATGTATGTAATTTTTATTAGGAGCAAGCCATTTATGTACTTTGTTATTTGTTTCTAGAACAACTCGTCGGTCTGCACAGAAGTCATGTCTGGGGATATGAGTATGCACGCTGAGAAGGTATATATTTTGTTGTAACTCTAAATACACATCCTTTCTTGTATGTAAAGCATAAGATTCTGTTGCACCTAGTGATAAATAGCAGCGTAGTTACAACGGTTTGCAATTCACCAAAGTTTCCCTATTACAGTGATTACTAATATTCCTTTTTATTCATAATATGAAGCCCGATTATGAGGAAGATGTTGACGATAAGGGAGAAGAAGAAGGGGGAAAATCAACTATTGACTTGCATGCGGTACCTATCACACAGCCTATTCAATTATTTCTGCTTGGAACAACTGTTAATTTAACATTGCCTATTTGCCTCCTTTTCACTCCTACCCCCTAACAATTCTATACAGCAGTTATACTTGACATCTGCACTTTTATTATATCAAACACAGCTATTTCAAACTACAATATCATTTTCAGCAAGAATCAGGGCCAGTATATGGGGGATGTGAAGGTCCTGATGCTATGTACGTCAAGCTTGTAAGCAGCGATGGTCATGAATTCATAGTCAAACGAGAGCATGCCCTGACCAGTGGTACAATCAAAGCCATGCTCAGTGGTCCTGGCCAGTTTGCCGAGAACGAAGCAAATGAAGTTAACTTTCGTGAAATTCCGTATGTATCATAACAATACCCAGCACCTTTTGCTGCGCTTGCAATACCATGGATACAAACATACAAGATGGATAATTTTCTTTGCAGCTCCCATGTACTACAGAAGGTCTGTATGTATTTCACATACAAGGTGCGTTACACGAACAGCAGCACGGAAATACCTGAATTCCCAATAGCACCGGAAATCGCCCTGGAACTATTGATGGCTGGAAATTTCCTTGACTGTTAGATTGATTCTTTAAACGGCTGGAGGCACGCTGATGGAGCCAGTTAAGAAAATGCGCTCAGGATTCAGAAACACGTCGGTCATACAGAGGGTGTTTTAAGAACTGTGTGATCTTATTGTGAGGCGAGCTAAATGCAGGCTAGATTGTCCTACCTCTCGGTACCATAACCAAATCGTGAATAGAGTTCTCGTGCGATAAAGTTGCGTGCTGAAAACAAAGTTTACGATCTGGCCTAACAACGTCGAGTGGAATCCTGGGCTGATATGCGATTACAAAGCGACAACGTCGTTTAGTGCTGGACATTTAACGAACATATTGTACCAATTAATAAATGATTTAAATTGATTCGCAACGTAAGCAGCAGTAACCTTTGATCGTTAATATAAATTCATTGTTTTTTTTTTTAGTGACTCAAGTGACTTTCGGTTCTCTTTAAAATAATTTAAATACTGTTGTTCGAACGTTGTGCACGACGGCGATAGGCGGTGATTGTTAATTTTTACACTAGAAATAATGTGCAATACTCGTAAGCTGCACGAATCAGAATATGAAAGTCCTTGTTTGAACTTGTCGAATTTTAGGAAAATTTAACGGTAAACTTTTCACAAGTAACGTTGTACAAAAGAATGTCCATTTATGTTAGTTTTTCCATATGACAGATGATTCGTACAGATATGTTTTTCTCATTTTGAAGCACGAATAAGTATACATAATATATAATATATATTGTGTACGTAATATATAAATATTCGGATTATTTTTGTTTTCTTCTATTTAATATGGAATTTGTTACCTCATAACGGAAGCTATCATAATTGTATACATAATTTTTGACGTAATAAAGACTCAATTTTGAATTATAATGCTTGGCCAATTGAATTGCGGTTTCTAGTAGATACAATTAATTCTATAACGTGATGTACCATATCTCTATTATCTCCCTTAGATAATAAATTCATCAATCTCTGATTGCTTGCCATTGATGGTATAACGATATTAAATACAATAGTAACATTTATATTATTAATAAATAATAAAATACAGATTTTGCACATCTGCCGGCTATGTATAAATTATAATACGCGTGTATGTCAATAATAAAAGTTCTACTCTATACTAGCATTTATGTTATTTTAATCACAAATATGAACCCCTTGATACTTAATAACCAATTGAAATTTCTAAATATCCTTCTAAATTCCTTCTTGTTTAGAGTCGTTATTCCTATAACGATATATTGCACCAAGGGAGGCAATCGTGTATTAAAAATAAGATTTTAGAACTCCATGAATATCGATGAAGCAAATCCTTTTAATAACGTATCACATAACTTAGATCATTATATGAAAATATTTACCCATGGGGTACAGTGGCATTTAAAATATTTCAAAGCAGAAAGTGAGATCTCACTTGCTACTATTCTCTTTTTCGATTTCCTTGAATTTAGCTTCCAGTCTTTTGGAATATGCAGCTAATTTATATGCAGCCTGCTCTAATTTTGTTACACTGTCGTCTATCTGATTAATGTTATCCAGTACTGGTTGAAGTTTCTTATATTTTTGATTTAGTGCATCCAATGAATGCGCCACGTTTGTCGATATGGTTTTCAACTCTGCATACTTCTCAATGGCTTCCTTATTTAAACGCTCTAATAATCGGTAATCAGCATGAGTCGCAGTGAGCTCTTCTTGAAGATATTCTCCAGTCTTTTGAAACATTGTATTTGCCAAACGGCTAAGATTCGGATCATGTGGATCTAAAGCTTCGAAGCTACTTGTACTTGTCGACAGAGTAGTTCCACGTTTTGGAGACTCACATCGTAGATTTCCATCCAATTCCGAATTACCCACTGACACATTATCACTTTGTGTTTCTTCTTTGCCAGTATCTTTGATAGAACTCATGTTCAAGATTCCTCTATAACGTCTGTATACAAAACATGAAAAATTTGTTAAAAAATATATTTTTCTAAAATTCTACTGCATTAACCTACCCATAACCTATTGAAGTTTTAATATACGACAATGTCAGGAAAGTTCAGTTAACAATCGTAAAAGACATGGTTGATGTTGATAACTATTTATTAAGATAGACATTTTTTATAATTTTAAATATATGTTGTACTAACCTTCCTTCTAAATACAACTGTCAACCAATCAACAAATTGATAAGATGGTTAACACTGACAATACTAACTGACACTGACAGTCAGCTGTGAATCAGTATGCAGAGATCAGCAGAGATGAGTAACGAGATGCTGAACACTACGGCAGAGATGAGCAGGGAGATGCACAACGCTACGGTTTTAGGCCATACCAAAAACATGGTACTAAATCGTAGCGGCAAGTTCAGGAGTAGGATTTTGTGATCATCGCCTCCGTCGATAATGCATGTTCCGTCGTAGCCGAGCTGAACGTGATCATGAACGTATAGCTTGGCGGGCAGAGGTTCTCCGCAACTTATCGCTGGTTCCTTGAGCAACCCTTAGAAC
The DNA here is from genome assembly GCA_030142285.1 of Calameuta idolon. Lineage (NCBI taxonomy): Eukaryota > Metazoa > Arthropoda > Insecta > Hymenoptera > Cephidae > Calameuta > Calameuta idolon. The sequence goes on along the minus strand of JARQSV010000694.1, from coordinate 602 downwards.
CCTCCATAAGGACATGAAGCCAGAAAGGAATAAGAAGAAGAAGGAAGAGAGAAAAAGAATAAAAAATTAGTTGCACAGAGATATTGAAAATTTGAAAAATTCAATGAAGCTTTCCAACCAAACGTTTCTACTCCATTTTCGAATCTCCTATTCCTTCCTATGTCTCCATCACTCTCCTTCTACCATAATCTTACAAAACTAAGTTGTTTAAATGTCCAAAGTGGTAGCGCATATAACACACAACATGTATATAACAGTGTAGTGATATATTTAATGTATGTCCAATAGTTTTGTTATTGCTAATCATTCGCAAACCATATACGTACATCTGTACTTTAAATTCTGTTTCATTATCGTATTTGTTTAATAAATTATCTTGAAACACTTACGCCCGTTTCCTCCGACGCGGTTCAAGTGTTGAACCTAGTTTGAACACCGGTTACTGAATTTTTACATTCCTCCAACAATTGAACGGAGGATAACCGGCGTTTAAGGGGGGAAAACACATTAGGAGGTCCAAAAAAACGTTTTTTTTTTTATTGCATAAATTGTTTGCTTAACTATCCAAGAATATACTGTAAAAATTTCAAAGCGAAATTCGC
>JARQSV010000693.1:159790-174336 GCA_030142285.1 Calameuta idolon | reverse complement strand
TCTCTCTCTCTCTCTCTCTCTCTCTCTCTCTCTCTCTCTCTCTCTCTCTCTCTCTCTCTCTCTCTCTCTCTCTCATAACCTTTTCACGTTATATTCTTGATGGGCGCTTGCGCGATTAGCATATTGGAGATAATGCGAAAGTAGGAAAAATTTCGTTCCACGATTGGCAAATGAGATAAAAATTTAACTAATCACTCAATGTAATACAGATTTTCGTAAAAGGACTTTTCACACGACACAAAATTGGTCCCAGCGGGTAAGATTATTCATATTTAAATCTTTGAATGCGATACTCCGTTCTTTTTATTTCACCATTTTACGCAATTATTTTTAATTCGTTTGATACCATGTTTCTTTGGCTCGATTAGCTGCTAGTCAAATCGTAATAATATAAAATACTCCAAGTTTCCATATGGAAAATTTCGAATGGACTTCGGTGCAGCCAAAGAATTCCTCTTTCGGAGAACCGATCGATCAAACGTCAGGTCTCGCAGTCACATTTAGGTTTCGCACAAGTAGATGGTAAGACAGCCGGTTCTTCCTTTTTCGAGAGCAACAGAATCTGTGAGACTTACCAGTATCCATCGGTTGGATGAAGGGACCGTCTTCCATAAGTCCATGGACCATTTTGGCCGTTCTTCTCACGAAGAGACTCTCTTTATCCACGAGCGAATTTGAAGCTCGGCACAATCAGGCTGATATTTACAGCGTGCAGCAACTAGCCGCCGCGACTGGCACATCAGAAGCGGATCAATATCGCGGAGCTTGCGCGCAGCTTTCCCTTGGGAGAACGTATCTATGTACGTAGCTACATGCGTATCCCTCGTACGGAAGCACTCGGAACTTGGCCAAGTTGCTCCTGGCGGAACAGCATCCTTACGCATAATGCACTGTAAGCTACGAGCAATAAAGGATTCTGGAATAAGAGTTATCAGGAATTGCCGAGCGAGGCTTGTGCCACCATCAGATTCTTTGATGCCAGGTACTCCTGAGGACAGTCCAATTCTATTGCAGATGTGCACTTGAAGGGTGCGTAACGAGATCTCATCTTGGAGATCATAATACTTGACGTACAGATTAGGCACGGTGGACATCATTTGAGATCGGGAGAAACATTCGTGATTTCGTGGGACGGAGACAGTGCGGCCATCAGTAGAGTCACTTGAATCTCGCGCGGTCGTGCCAAGTCCCTCGCGCAACGGTAGATATCCCGTCTGGCTGTTGGATCGTCTTCTTTGATCGTCTTGTCGAATAGCATCGCAGGCTTGGCTGGCATGTGAGAGAGTGACGTCGTCGCCCGAGCCATTCAACGAGACTCAACGAGACTCAACGAGACTCAACGAGACTGAACGAGACTGCGCAGAGAGCGCTTAAGAGAGGCTTAATGTGCTCCTGCTGCTGCTGCTGCTGTCGCTGCCGGCCTATAAAACGCGCGCTGCTCCTCTCATAGGATGGTGTGAAACGCAGGCACTAACAAGAGGTCAGATACGTTGCCTTATTTACAATAGCACGTCTTTTGTGTTCCCGTTGTTCCTGCTGCGCGCTCCTACGTAGCCAGGATGGCTCTCAAGGACTTTAAAATTATATTCGATAACCCGTGGAGCACGTACTACAGCGGGCAAACCGCCACTGGCCGGGTCCTCCTGCTATTAGATAGACCGAAGAAGCTTCGCGGTGAGTGTCAATAAATATAAGAAAGAGAATAGAACTCGCGCTGCATATCGCGACACATAGGAATCCATCACTGGAGCATAAGTGCGTGTGGCTCGTACGAGGGCCGAAAACACGGCTACGGGGAAATATATCCGAACGATATCCCATAAAATAAGAGAGGCGCTAAATGTGACGAGGTGCGTTGGGCGTGCTCCGTCCAATTTTAGACAATGAATCGTAACGATCGCGACGACAGATCATCATGCCCAATCAAATCGGACTTAATTTCCCATTCGATCCTCTGTGCTCCTCAACTAATTGTTGCGTGTAGCGCTCCTGATAAGACATACAGATACATAATAATCTATTGTGCTCCGTGTCCAGACCGTCCAGACCGTCCAGACGCAACTTCAGCCGGGCTTCTCCTTGCTTCGCGTATAATAATAACGCTTCGTCACTGCCGAATGAGCACGAATGTGTTGTGTTTGATATCGCGGCAAAGCGTCGCGGCAACGCTGAGGTCTCCTCTCGGAGTTGAACCGAAAATCGCCTCGCCTCTTGTGGAATAAAGGTTAATTTTCAAATTTCTTACGCTATTTTCAGGCATCAATGTAAAAGCAAAGGGAGTGGCCAACACCTGTTGGTCGTCGGATAAGCAAGAGTTGAATAACGAAGGAAGATACGAGAACGAGACTCAAACCTTGACCGGACACGAAGAATACTTTAACATCCAATACTACGTTCTCGGCTCGTCCGCCGGTAACGAGCAATATTACCTGTATATCTATAACACTCTAACTATCTTCAAGAGGTACTACTACCATGGGTTTAACCCTGTTTCTGTGACTATTTGTCATATTACGTATAATAGTACATATGTATATTATTATATCCCTTGTAGAAGATGGCTAGAATATGTTGTTTAATGGGTCGCACTCGTAAAATGCTGTATCGTGCAGTGCATGGTGTATGGCACTGACGGATTTATATGTGTAGACACAACCTAACCAGCAGTATCCAAGTACCAGAGCTATAACGAGAAATTCCAATGAACTTTGCTGCAGGACCGGAAATTGAATTACCTGCGGGCGAGCATACCTATCAGTTTTCCGTGACCTTACCACCAGATTTACCGAGCAGTTTCGAGTCAGATTTTGGTCATGTTCGATACACGGTCAAAGCCATTCTGGACCGGCCTTGGAAATTCGATCAGGAAACAAAGATCGCTTTTACGGTGGTTTCGTCCTTCGATCTCAATCAGGAACCCAAAGCCTCGGTGAGTCTCTTCTTTACCCACTTGCGTATTCCCGAGCTTTGCCAAATCCCGATAATATTTGCATATAATTTAATGAGAATTCTTAAGTAGGAGCCGATACAGGAGGAAATGAGCAAAACATTCTGCTGCCTCTGTTGCGGTTCAGGACCTCTGACGGTCGACGCGTCGATGCCGGTACGGGGCTACGTTCCTGGCCAAGTCATTCCCATAAGGGTTAACCTGGAGAATCATTCGAACGTCGACGTCAACACGATGAAATTCATTTTAGTGAAAATGGTGACCTTTCACGCGGACACACCGCGCACCGAGTCCAAGTCCGAGGAGTTTGTGGTCGCCGAAATCGGTAAAGGTCCCGTAAGAGCCGGCGACAGTGCGATTTACGAGCAGGAATTGGAGGTTCCGCCGCTTCCACCATCAAATCTCTCCAATTGTCACATAATAGACCTCGAGTACAATATCAAAATGGAAGCCTGCGTTGCCGGCTGGTTAGTATTACGCACCTAGCAGTATTGTCCACGCCGCATAGACAATTTCAAAAGCCGCTCGATCGTCCCGTACTGCCCGAAGGCCTCTCACAGGCGGATGCTAATATCACAGTGTCTTCTAGGTATCACCGCAATCTTAAGAAAAATATTTTAGTATTCGTCGGCACGGTACCTTTGCTGAATTATCAAGGAAGTGCCGTCGGCTATCCGTCAATTCCACCGTCTGCCCCAGAAGCGCCCTCATCGAACGAGGCACACGTACTGCCTCCACCCCAACCGATTGCCCATCTGTATCCGAGTTTGCGTAAGTGACTTTCTTGTTGATTATTAGAAAGAAATTTCTCTAGCACGTTAACTGCATTCAATTCGCACATAAATATATGAAATCTCGTAAGATCTATTCCAACAGCTCCACCAAGCTACGAAGATTCCGTGTACAGCGTGAGAAGTCTTCGTGAACGTGACGAGTCAGAGTACATCTTTGGCCTGAAAAGTCATTTTGCTCCAAAGTATCCGGTCTACAAATTTACTCCTCAACAATAATAATAATCTTAATGCTTCTTTTCTTTGATTTTTCTTCCCCCTTTAATATTATTCAACGCTTATGATATCACAATAGTTGGCTCATCCATTATTTATATTGGTATAAGCAGCTTGTATCGAGGGTACGAAATTGACTGACAGTACTGCGAGTATAGTCGTGTCTTACGCAGGTAACTGCAGATTAATTGAGACAAAACGATAGTCGTAGTACTGACAGTGAATTTCGGAGCCTTGGCCGCCCTGGCCCGCCTTGGTCCACCTTGGTCCACCTTGGCCAATGCAAGAACGAATGTGATGGAGAAACAAATATCACAATGGCTGTGTTCAGCAGCCATATGAGCTGGGTCGTATAAAAAACTACAGCAGCGTCGAGCAAACCCTAGGAACGCCACGTAGAGCGTAGCACGTCAAAAGGTCCGTTGGTACCACATACAAGCCTTTTCACATGTTCCGTAACACTACGGATAGATGTGTTCAAAAATGAGCGGCGAGTGCATAGTGCATCGTTGCCTCTTTGCTCTATCAGCGCTCTCGGCCCACTTTCGAACACACCTATAGTGCTTCGGAGCACGTAAAAACGTTTGCACGAACGGACCTTCAGTTTACCCTCGAAGATTCCTACTTGTAAGTAGTTTTGTTACACGCAATTGTTACTTAACTGAGACTGTGAGACTGTGACTACGATTCACAGGACAGTCTGAAACCGGTTTAGTTAATACTGATCTAAACTTACAAGTAGAAGTGTCTACGATTCGTCTAATCCTTTAGATCAGTTTTAACTGAACCGGTTTAAGACTATCTCGTGTAACAGTAGTCTGAAATAAAGTATAAAATAAAGAAAGTTTTAATATCGCAAAACAGTCAGCGCAATCCCAATTGCATTCTCAGTTCCCGGCGACTAGTAATATCCCCTACAAAGCGCGCGTGGCGCCATCTCTTTCATAGACCTCGAGATTCGTTCAACTCATAGATCCAACTTATGAATTCCCCTAAAGATTCGTACAATTTGCCATGCGAAAACAGTAAATACCAGGTCTGTCTCGTTACCTACACACTTTCTCCACTTTTCAAAAAGTGCAGATACTCATTGCTTGCTTAAAAATATCGTCCAATAAGAAGTTGGACTTTTTGTAAAGTGGAGAAAGTGTAGGTAAAAAGGAGAACAGAGACCTACTCGTCGCAGTGTCCATTTTAATATCGTATTCAAACGTATTCCCTTGAGGTGGTGGTCGTGATCAGTCGTGATCAGTCGTGATCAGTCGTGATCAGTCGTGATGCTTGGGATAGTATAACGTTACAACCAGTTACAACGTACAAGCGAACTACAATTCTGCTCTGTCACGTGCAAACCCAAGTGGTATTGTATAAGTAGATGCGGAACCTTTGCATCCATAAAGTTCACCCTCATTCACCACCATCGCTCTTCGTGCAACTCCGTGGACAGTAGACTGCATGCCGTTAACAAGTATCCAGACTGTTAATCAAATTATCGTCAACGAAGAAAGTAAGGAAGAATGAGAGTTTTCTGTGTACCAACTATTGCTTCCACATATTAACCGATACATTACGTTATATGAAAATATCGAAACACACTTTATTATATCGTTGCACTGCTCGCAAGATCGTATGCGAAATTTTATAAATCGTACAACTGAAATGCACTCGCATATGCACCGAATGATGTACCTGAGAGCCATTCTCGGATAAGGAGTATCCTTACGTGGATAATCATTAAATATAACTCTAACGATTCGCACATTTACCTTAGAATGACGGAGCACAATTTTCCACCGCTGCTAAACGATCGCTTACTGAGAGCCGCGCGAGGCGAAACAGTCGACAGAGCTCCAGTGTGGATAATGAGACAAGCAGGACGATATCTTCCAGAGTTCAGAGAAGCAAGATCCAAACACGACTTCTTTTCCATTTGTCAAACTCCCACGTTGGCATGCGAAGTCACACTTCAGCCTATTAGGCGCTTTGACTTAGATGCAAGCATCATATTTTCAGATATTCTAGTTATACCGCAGGCTATGGGATTGGTGGTTGAAATGAGACCTGGTGTGGTACGTGGCATAGACCCTTTGCGCTTCCATTGAAAACTTAAAAACTCAGCAAGTCGATTGCAGGGTCCGGTGCTACCAGATCCATTATCGGATCCATCTCACATTTCAAGATTAGTGAGACCTGACGTGGAGAAGGTGCTTAGCTATGTGGCCGATGCAATTACATTAACCAGACAGGGTCTACAGGGAAAAGTACCGCTTATTGGTTTCACTGGAGCTCCGGTGAGTGTTTGGAATAACGAATAAGAAATCGTCACCTGGTCCAGTGACATTTTAAACCATTATTTCAGTGGACGTTAATGGGATACATGATCCAAGGTGGTGGTAGTTCAACGATGGCCCAGGCACGCTCTTGGCTTTATAAATATCCAGAAGCATCACACAAACTTTTACAACTCCTTACCGACATTATCATTGATTACTTGGTAATGCAAATAAAAGCCGGTGCCCAGGTAACTAAACGCAACTAGCAAGAACTTCTTTCGATATGCATGACACATGATAAAACATGCACCGCACTTATGCATAATTGCATTGCAGTTGGTTCAGGTTTTCGAAAGTAACGGTGACTATTTGGACGATGCTCTATTTCGCGAGTTTTCCTACAAATATCTTAAGGAAATCAGTGTAAAAGTGAGAAGGCAGCTAAATGAAAAGAATATTCCGCAAGTACCCATGGTTGGCTCAACCTCTATCTCATAATGCTACCTTGCAATTTGCTCCTCGTATTTCGACTGTTCATAATAAAAGTAACTGACTGCACTTTCAGACAGTTTTTCCAAAAGGGGCAACGCTCAACTCTTTAGAAATGCTTGCGAAGGATGGAGATTACGAAGTGATAGGACTGGACTGGACCGTGGACCCTGCGGAAGCGAGAGAACGACTGGGTCCTAACGTCACGCTACAAGGGAACTTGGATCCCTGCGCCCTGTACGCTCCCGAGGTGAGTGACACGTAAGATAATAATTTCGTTTTACTAGAAAATTTTGCGCTACGGCAATATTACTTAAAGAGTGACAATTACGCAGCATTGTTTACTTTTCAGAACGAGGTATTCGAACGTGGAGCGCGCATGGTCAAGAGTTTCGGGAAATTTCGCTATATCGCCAACTTAGGTCATGGAATCCTACCTGACACTCCGATTCCTTCTGTGGAAGCATTTGTCAGTGGCGTGCATTCGATTTGACCTAAGAAAATACGTTGTACACGAGAGATTGGCAAGACATTTATAATAATATAAAAAACAGTTATTACATAAAAGAAATTTACAATATGCATAAGCATTTAAAATGCATTTGTACCGCTCTGTTACATAATCTAGCAATATCATTTGTAAATATTTGTACGTTTTTCTATTAACGGGACTAGGGAGTGCTGACGCCAAAAATGTTTGGTTTCCTCCAATATTTTGTGACATCTATTTCTCGCGCATCTCAACCTTTAGTTAACTGTTTCTATTCTATGAAAGATGTCTTGTGTAATATTAGCACGAAACATGTTTGGCGAAGTGGCCTTATTAAAAATTCATTTGAAACTTAAATTCTCTTGACATTTTCCATCGAAACGCAGTACCCATAGGTTTTGTTTCCACCGGACACGAAAAAGAATAGAAGTACAATATCGTGGGATATCTACAATTAATTAATCTATTGATATACAGGACGCGTTTTTCATCTCCTTAACTCGACTTGACTGGAATCGTGGCCATTGATTCATCCGGCTGTTACAATAATCACTTGTACCGCGCTTATATGTATATCGATACGCTTAAGTGTATCGTAGCTTCGTGGCTAGGAGCACGCAAAGCTTTTGGAAGTAAAGGCGCAAGGTGCAGACCAATTGACAGACGCTAATACTATTTACAGATTTACGAACGTACGCTGATTGATGCACCCCTCGCGTTATACTTTTTTTGTATTTTGTATGCAACGATCTGTAGGACGTGAAACAAGGCAAATTTTTGAAATTGATCGGCTATTCCCTAGTCCCCTTAAGATCATTGAGTGACGTTTGAAAGGCTCTTGTCAGCTCAGATTTATGCTGACAATGAGTTCAATCCATCTGAACCATTCGATATTGAGCGATCTTGAATGACATACCCGAGAAGATCCATCAATAATTTTCGAAGAAGAAATGGAAAACTCATGGCCGTACCCTACCCGTGATTAGTTATTCTCACGGCGATGTACGCGCGCCAAGTACACGCAGTAGAAATAATCAGTACACAAAGTTAAAACACTTTTGTACTGCATCTTATACATGGACCCAATCATTTATTAAGTCCGCCCGCAATCGACCCGACGTCACGAGTTACGATCCGCCACTAAAATTGATTATAACTACTCTACTTACAACGCGACAAAAGAATCAAAGAAATACGGGTGTTATATTATTAAGGAATTTACATATTTTCACTTTCTAACCCTCTGACCAGTGGACACGAAACCTCTAACCACATGCGCTGACTGCTAGGCATAACGAGAGACAAACATTCTATCGATCTACAAAAAGTATCCTCTAGTGCCGCCTCTCGGCTGGCACTTTAATTTGAACGCACGTAAAAAAGAAAAAAAAGAAAAAAGAAACCTAATTGTGAATCTTCCATCTTACGAGCGTCCTGCAATCAATCGAAATTCTCCATCGAAAAGATTGAAGACCTTGAAGACACACCTCCCCCTTTCTACGCTCACAATTGGAACGTAGACTCCTGCGCCACCTCTGTTGGGACGAGGAAACCCCCTAAAAACATATTACTTTTCTTCTTTTGATTCGTCGCATCGAAGTCAATCAGTAAATGTACATACAGTGCTGTCCGTCAACGTTTCTCTTGCACACGGTCAACGGATTGTATAACAACCACGAATCGAGTGGCGATAGACGTGAGATAAGCAGAGAGTTAGTAAGCTCCTATCTCAAGATATCGCTGTCGCTGGACAGCGCTGCCTATTATACCTTAACGTATTACGTTGCGCTAAAATTATCGTAACATATGCTGTAAATGCTCGCGTAAGTCGTATCTATTAAAATGGTACAAAGTAACGGTGGGAACATTCGAACGATAAAATCCACCTTACGAAGCAGGATGCTCTCTCGTATTATCAAACGGCATAATACTACTTCAAAAATTCCTTTCTTCCTGCCTCCACGAGCCACCCCGATGCGTTGGGTTAAGGGTTAATCTTTCTAGGAGGCGTAACCACAAGAAAACACAAAAGGGGTTTTCGCAAGACAATGCACGAGACCAGTCCAACTCTTCCAGCGAGTAAGTACTTCAAAAGACCAACGTACCAGCCTCGAAATTTATATTTGACTCGCTATACGCAACAGGCTGCCCAATTGCTCACAGCGTCCCCTGATCCTCAGACCAGGGTAGAAAGTTCATGAGGACTGTTCGTCGTAGCTGCACTGCTCAGATCTAACGTGGCGGCTGGTAAACCAGGACTTATGCTTCCACTGGCGCTGGCTTCCCGTGGCAGGTGCTGATGTTGCTGCAGCTGCAGCTGGTGCAGCTGTTGCAAGGACCTGCCGCTAACGTTGGATTTGATCCCACTTGGACTGGATGGAGATATGTCTCCCGGTACAGGAGTTGTCGGAATGTTCCGATGATTATGCGTCGTCTGAGTTAGACTTACTGGCGAGGAAATTAATAAAGGTGGGGACATTGAAACATGTCGCTGATGTTGATACTGTTGATGATGATGCTGCTGTTGCTGTTGCTGTTGCTGCTGCTGATGCTGATACTGATGCTGATGCTGCTGCTGCTGTTGCTGCTGATGATGATGATGATGATGATGTTGCTGTTGTTTTTGCTGATGTTGCTGTTGTTGACAACGGTTCTGAGATGATAAAGTTGCTGTAGATTGGGGAGAAAGCAGAGTCGAACCAAATCTAATGGATGCACAATTGTTTCCTATTACATGAACGGGCGCTACAGAACGGTGCTGGTGCTGGTGCTGATGCTGGTGGTGCTGGTGGTGCTGTTGCTGCTGCTGCTGTTGCTGCTGATGCTGTCGTTGAATCTGTACGGCTGCCTCACACTGCTCACGTGCCAAGGCCTTCATGGCATTCGTTTTCTCCTAGAAATCAAATACAAGGAATGTCGAGTCGGTGTAAATTATTTAAATAAGGCACGTGCAGGGAGATGGAGCATGCGATAACGAGAAGACCTACTGACACGCATTTGTAACGAACGACGCAGCTTGCTCTGATCTGCTACGCAATGGGTTCAGTTCGATAGTGCTTCTCTTGCCGATAATACTAATATATTTTATGGAAGCGAAAGTAACCATCGGAAATACTATTTTATGACAGGAAATATTATTTTTATGAAATACTCACTTTTTGCCACACGAAGACATTGTGAACCATGGCGCAGCCACAAAACACTATGCCCAATCCTATGAAAATCGACGTCACAATGGCTGGCGTCGAATGAAACTGGATGAACGTGTAGAGGATCATGCCTGGTTAACAAAATTGATTTTTCTTTAAATAAAAATAAATCTGAAGGCTACGCATGGCGTTATTGGCAACCAATGGCTCGAGTAAATCAAATATCCAAAAGATGAATTAGAATTTTAGATGGGGAACGTGTTCCGATTCTCTTTCATTAGTTTTTCAAATATTCCACACGATATCACGATATTTCTGTTCCGTGTGCACATTTACGAGGGTCCAAAGGAAGCAAGAGAGGACGCGTGAACCCTCTGAATTCTCAAAAAGATAAAGAACTGCCGGGCCACAGCGAAGAATGTGCACATTGTGCTGCTGCGCCTGGTTGTCGATAGTCATGAGTTTAATCGGGTAACCAATAAATGTTTTCTTTTTATTTTTTAATGGAACGCAAAGAATACGATCCTTAGCAAATGACTTGAGGAAGCGAGACATCCCGAAGTTATCCGAAAGGTGTCAGGACAATTTTGGGACATTCGGGATACAATTGGGATATCCCGAAGACGTGATGTCCTGTCTGGACGACTCGTCGGATGGGACATCCTGTACACTAAACTAGAAAAAGTTTATGTATTACTGTGCGAAACCATGAACCATGAATACTTTCAAGGAGAAAATGATGTCCAATCCAATGCCACGTCTGACTTTGTCTTTGATTTGGTAATAAAGACATTTTACACTTAGGTTCAAAAGGATAAAATATAATTAAAAAAATAAATAAATGGAGAAGCGAACACGTGAGACACGACCATTCCAGATAATGAAGAATCACTCACTGTACTCACCTGTTAAGAAGACTGGTATGCTAATGAAAAATCCTCCGACAGCGCATACTCTACTGATCGATGATTTTTGCAGGTACTTGTTGGTTCTGGAAGAATGGCCCAGCTAATATATAAATACACTCGAAAGGAATATTCGAGACTCTAATGGGCCAAGCCTAGTGAAGTAAATTACCAAGAAACCTGAGCGTAAGAGGAATTTCAAGTTGTCGCAATACTATTCGTAAAAATACGTGTCGAATTTTCGTAAGCTTGGAAGCGAATAGTCGCACTTTGGCGATGCGTCGCCTCGGGACAGAATTTTCTGGAAAATCGTTAACGCGATTGACGCGTAGGAAGCTTGAGCGGATACTAATTATCGCAAGTCTCTGATTAGAAAGGTAAGAAGAGAAAATTAAAAATATGTCCAATGGACGCATGCTCTTGAAGAAGGTAAAGAAAATGAAAGGATTAAATACCTTTGTCCCTGGTAAGAGGACTTGACGAGTTTGACAGCGAAAAGGAACTGTATGGCGCAGACGAGGAGGCAGCACAGGTTCAGAGAGAGTGCTAGTGCACAGAGGGCCAGGGTGGCTTCGTAGACGATGGCGTATTCTTCGGGACTGATCAGGCTGCTCGGCGTGACCGTTAACGGCGATATCTTAAGGAGAAATATCAGGGAGAGCAGCGCAAGCAGCAGAGACACCAGGCAGAGCAAGCCCAGGGAGGTGAGCATCTCCTTGACGCCGGCCTCGGTCCTTCTGGTGAGCTCGTTCCGACACAGGGAGGAGGAGGACCAGGACGCGTTCAGGGGCAGCGCAGTCCCTGCTGCTGTCGTCACTGTCCCTTGGATCGGCAGCGCCGGGGGGGCCGGTGAGGGTGTCGCCTGACTTGGAAGCCGAGACAACCGCGAAATGTCGAAGCCGCCGTTGGCCTTGGATCTCTCCCTGTCCTGCTGGAGACACGAGGTGCTCGTCGTCGTGTTCTGTGCATGATGTATCAGTGAAGCTAATTGCGGGGGCGGCGAAGGAGGAGGAGAAGGAGGAGGAGGCGGCGGCGGCGGCGGCAGTGGCGGAGGTGGTGGTGGTGGCGGCGGCGGCGGCGGCGGGGGCGGCGGTGACACGGGAATCCTAACTGCGGCATTACTGCCGCTACTCCCAACAACGGGACTCACGCTGTTCACGGAATGCTTTGAAGTCGACAGAGTCGAAAGATTTAACGCGTGGGAATGATTTAATCTCTGCGAAAGATTGTTTACGCTCGACTGCGAATGGTTCAATGGATGTCGATGAGTCGAAGAAGGTGTCGCCGCGCTCGGATGGTGAATTCTTTGAGAGGGATGCACCACCGAATCATAGACGTCGCTGCCAGTCCGTCCCGTGCCGCCTGTGACGCTTCTTCCGCCGTAATGATGCTGTTCCTGCAGCGAATGTTGCAGAATATACGAATGTTGTTGTTGTTGCTGCTGCTGCTGCTGCTGCTGATGGTGATGGTGATGATGATGATGCAGATGTTGTTGCTGATTAGAGGGATTATCAGTCCCTGTCGACTGATAATCGTTTTGAGACCTGGAGCCCGCTACAGACGGCTGCCCCGTCAGTATGTGCTTCAGCATAACTCGCCGCTAAGTCTCTCGAGCATGAACTTCTCACATGGCGAAACGGTCGCCCAATCTCAGTATTTAGTATTTCTATACGTATGATTCGTGTTTATTATTCGTATTATTAGTATTATTCGTATTCCTACCCGTCCTCGTGAAACTCTCGATCGGTCCACCGTCCAATCCCGACGAACAGAACGACGCAACACAGAATGCGATCTAGCGTCTGATACGATACGACGGCAACGGTTCGCTTCTTTCGCTTCTTCACGTAACAAGGAATCGCGTTTCTATGCACTTTAGCAAAGTTTCAGATTCTTCTTGAGCACTGCACGTACCCGGACTCAATGAATTGCTGCACACTAGCTCCAACATTATGGCATTGAATTTACTTGCTCGAAAAAAGAATCTCTGCCTCCACGAAGAACGCATTTTACTCTTGTCCAAAATTCGAGTCACGCGCATCTCACATTGTCGATCGGAAAGAATCGGTCAACGATGACCATTCCGATTGGGACGGAGGATGAAGGAGGCCGCTTGGTAACAAGTGGAAGGACTCTATCGAGCGGGCAAGTCTTGATGGTGCCGATGGGAACAACAGCGAGGATGCAGAATGGTACCGTTAGGACTTGGTCGGCATCCCTGAGTACGATTCGCAGCAAGATTTTGATTAACGGAAGGACCGAGTTGTAACGCAGAGATCTTGAAAAGATTTTACGGCTGATCGGAAGATGAGGAGCGCGAGTGTTTTGATGGGATGAAAGGTGAACGATGGCCAGGATGACGAGAACAGAGGCGAAGGTAGCGATGACGAAGACCTCAACCACGTCGAACCTCATGTTTTCCGCAGGACGCCAAGCGTCGCCTCTCACTTTTGCACTTCTCACTCGCGACTTTATTCACGACGACAAACGGCGATGCAGCCGGCCTAATGGCACTTTGTAACGCGAGACGACGCACCTCTTCCACGTGGTTTCTCCTGCAGTTCGCACCAGCTTCTTCTATATCTCCAAAATTTCTTTCCCGGGAACGACATGTCTTCCGGACGACCTTCCCCAACCCTGCAAGAAAATAAAAGAAATAAAGAAGGGGCTCGCGTCGTATCGAGGGCTTATTGGGAGAGAAGAAAGTCGGCGTCTCTCTCTCTCTCTCTCTCTCTCTCTTGCCTGTAGGCTACGTTCACTCTGTGCGGTATTCGGGGGTTATCCTGGACGATGTGCCGAGGTGCAATGAGCAAGCATCAGTGGCGAGGAATGGGGATCTATTTAATGTGTAGCGATGCGGCGTGGGCTTGTTGCTGCCCTCTGGTCCTGCCGGTCGCTTGTGACATCTACACCTTCCGTCAAGAGACAATGCCCGAGTGTTAAGGAATCGAGAGGATCGGTAGCACCGAGAGGTTGTTGTCAATAGCCAGCTCGACTCATAGAAACGGGTTCCGCTCGCATTCCGGACATCCAGTCTGCTGGCACGATATGCTGCCATGCTGTGTTATGCTATACAACTATACTCTACTATACTATACCATAGTGGTGTAGTATACATAGTATGGCACGCTATGCTACAGGACGCACATCGTCTTATGCATATAATGGTGCCTAAAGAAATAGTATCTGTAAGGAATGGCGCAAAGTTCCGATTCGACACGATTCGACACGATTCGACACGATAGGACACCCACCCTGCTGCAGCGCGTAACAACTTTAGACGCGA
>JARQSV010000693.1:140672-158878 GCA_030142285.1 Calameuta idolon | reverse complement strand
GCAGGAGGTGCGGAAAATACACGATGCCGTGCCTGAGATACACATGTATGTATATCCGTACTCGCGGTCAGGGATATTAAGAATAAATCTAGTACGTGTACGTCTGCTTGCGTACAGGCGCCCATGCCATCGGTCTTTTATATATTTTCGACTCGTTCGAAGGGCTGGAGAGAGAGAGAGAGAGAGAGAGAGACGATTAACCCTCGGGCGGGCAGAAAAGGTTGTTCAGGCATTCAGGCAGGCATACATATAAGAGAAACGCAAGCAAAGAGGCAAAGAGACAAAGAGGCAAAGAGACAAAGAGGCAAGCGAGGCAGGTCCAGTGATGTAAGAGAGATGTACGCACTGTTAGAGGACAGCCTTTGGCTCTCTATCCCAAGTCAGGTCGAGAACAAGATGCCCAGTGCCGGACCCGTCTAAATTTAACTTGGCAGGTGCCCGAATGGACGGTAACGGACGTCGCACGCCGGACGTCTAACCGCCAACCTGCCTGCATGCGCGCTTCCACGCTGCTTGCCTCTCTACTACTTTTGTCTTTTCCGTTTGACTTGCACGAGCTGCGCATCCAAACTTCTCCAAGGAGGAACTTCTCCAACGCCGTCTCCTTAAGACGTGCACCAAAAATACTCTCGAGGACGTATCGCACTCTCGATAGGTCTGTATACTCTTATTTCCTGGCTAATTGGAAAATCTGCCAGTCGTGTGACTCTGTTGAGTAAAGTAAAAAAATAACAAAGAAACGATGCAACGGCCAAATTTCTCTTAAGTTTTCCATTCTTTAATTATATCGCGGATTCCCCCCCCCCCCCCCTCTCTCTCTCTCTCTATCATTCATTCGTGGTCAAGCACAGTTATCCTCGTAATGATTCTCAAAGTATTCAGATGATGTGTTCAAGAAATTTTGGGCACACCCAAACGTCGTAGAAAGGAAAGATGGTGAAGGCAGGAAGAGAGGGGAGAGAGACAAAGTTACCATGCGTATGCGAGCGAGAGCGAAAAGTCTACCGGTGGTTACGGCTAACACACGAGGTCGTAATAATACGATGCCATCCAACCACATTGAGTCTCAAATGATTCCACATGAATACACGCCGTGTGTAAATCCGCGCGCGTGTTCGTCACTTCTACACCGACGTATCCGGTATATCAGGAAACACGCCCATCTCTCATTTCCAATAAAATATCCTCGGACGACGTTCCGATGTCCAGACGGAGACCCCGGTGCAGCTCTCGAATTCCAAGATAATCGG
This sequence comes from Calameuta idolon, assembly GCA_030142285.1. NCBI lineage: Eukaryota > Metazoa > Arthropoda > Insecta > Hymenoptera > Cephidae > Calameuta > Calameuta idolon. The sequence continues at coordinate 157,628 of JARQSV010000693.1, read as the reverse complement.
CCGAACAACGAAAACGCGCTCGCACGCTCGCTCTACATATTACGCGGATCTAACCGAAGGACTGTCTCGTTTAAGAACTGCGACTCATTGTCAGAATCCTACTCCATCTTCTGGATGCATTCCTTGCATAGACTTTCCGAGGACCGTATCAATTAGGCCTACAAGCAGCATCAGCATTATACCTGGGCAAGGACGTTGTACCGTTTGACAGAGATTAAACGCGTCCGATTGAACCGAAGACTGCTCAGCTGACACTTGGCGAGGCTACAAAGTGTCTACGCACGTTGTGCACGAATCGCAAAACCAAAGGCAGGGGGGGGGGGCCAAGGCAAGGTGCGCCATGTCAGGCCTCCTCGCCATCATTCCCCAGCAGTCTCGCATCTTCTCGTTTCACATCTCATCGGCCGTCCGCTCCTCTCCTCTCCTCTCCTAAAGGGCCTAGCAGTCTTCTCCCATTCCTTTGCGCCGTCTTCTCGCTACTCCTGAAATCCCGCGTGCGAGAAAACATTACACTACGTCCCAAGACACCGAATGACTGTTCTAAATCTGTTCTCGAAATCCAGCAGGAACATCGGAATACTCTCTGCGCCGCGTAACGCAGCTGCCCCCATAGGCGCTCCCAAGGGAAAACTCGTAAGATCGCCTCACGCTTTTGATTTCGAACATTCGATTTAGCTCCGCGACAATTCTCACTCGTCACTCGGACTGACAATATTCCCAGGTAAATGCGAAACCGCGACAAGGAATCAGATGCACGATATATCGTACGAGCGCAGCGTTTCTCGCTCAGTGACCGACCGAGTCAGTAACGGCCAAGCAAAACGGTTAACCGTTAACGATTCGAGATACGCTGCGAGTTGTTATTCATCCGGGCAATGGGCATCCGGTTATTTCGGTCGATGCCGACTACGCACATGTCGTTTGTTCGAGCGGAACAAGAAAGATCGTTTGCCTTCTCGTAAAAATCCTACAAGCATTACAAACTTCGCGCAAGACGGCGATAGAATCTCGTAACTGGTCGACAATACGAAGCCTTGACTAGAGTCCGAATTAATTGTAAGTTTTGAAGTATCGTTAGATGATCCGCACGTGCATAAAGGAGGAAGAAAAGGATTTTCGTACCTGCAAGGAAGAGGCGTCGATTCACGTATCGTGGTACGAAACCTGAGTGAGGATTCGGGGGGGCCTTTTTGTGATATACGTTCTTCGTTCGGGCGGTTTATAAAAGTTGATACGTCCCTGGCCGACGAGACGCACCGAAGACCGGGCTTCGGTCGGATGAGAATGAAGCAAAGCTAACTCACCTCGTGCTACATTCCGCCGCTGCTTCCCAACGTTTCGAGGTGGGCCCCTCGTGCTCTCGAGGCCTTTACGAAACTCTCCGTTTAAAGCACACACATCCATCCACCTTCACACACAGTTCGACTCGGGATCCTTCAAAGTTCGAACCGGCTGCTAGATCGGTACTCTTTGAACTATACTCGAACACAGCTTACGCACTCTAGTAATCCTGAGATATCACACGACTCCGCAAAATACAAAACTGAGGTCGCAGTCACTTACACGGAGTACTGCACAGCAGACTGACTGGACTGACAGCCATATGAGCCCTGAATAATAATAATAACAATGATGGTGATGATGATGATGATGATAATCACCTTACAACGCACTCCGCTCCGCGTTCCACGCAATCTGGCAGACTCCACGCACAACACAGTCGGGCACAGTCGGGCGCAGTCGGGCGCAAACTGATCCTCAGACTGCTCAAACAGTCTCAGAACAGTGCTCTGCCACGAGAGAGGCAGCGGCAGCCGTCTTGAATGGTCTTCAAGTGGGGATTCGGAGGAGGAATCGAGCAGAGCCCAGCGCCACGCTTCCATCACTCGGTATTTCTCCATTACACTCAAAAACGCCTCCTCCTCTTCCATTCAGTGACAACCTGCGTGAGAGCTGAGAGCTCTGCTGCTACTGCTCGCTAGCTGCACACTCTCTCTCTCTCTCTCTCTCGCAATCCTCTCACTCTCCAGGCATTTACTCTCGTTAGCCAGTGCAGGCTGGAGCAGGCTAGTGCAGGCAGAAGAGAACACCAGACCGGCCGGACTTGTTTTCGACACGGCCTTATATCCATTCACGTTCCTCCGCCTGCCTAAACTCAGCTCCCGATTGGAGATGACAATAAGATTTCGCTTAATTACAATTCGTTGCAAGCAGCGATCAAGACACTTTCCATCTCGTTTCTCGTTGTCGCCGCAAGGTGATTTTTTCAAGTCTTCCCGCTTCATCGGTACGTTACAAAATTGGAACAGTTCTAACATAGGTAACCGTCTTCTGTGCATCGAACAAAGACACTCTCGGTTCTTATTTTTATCTTTCTCTTCTCCTTTGTCGCGTGGTAAGGAGACCTCTCTTCAATTCGCTCGAACAAATCTCGAGAGTATGTGATAAACACGTATGCAGTAGCAGTACACACACACACAACTAACAAGTAGTTGCGAAACTTGCGATAACACGGAGACAGTCCTCCTAATGTCATAGGCGCGCAGCAGTGAGTAGCGAGGAAGTTGCGTCACACTCGGTCCTACGTGCTCCTACGAAAAACAACTGTCCCGACGCACGTGTTCATCGATTCTTCTTGGAGTGGGATCACGGAATTGGGCCAGCTTGAGCCGCGTAAAATTGGGTCCCCTTCCACGCAGCATCGCGCAACTCCGCGCGAGACCAAGTATTTCCGTCCCTTAGCGATCATTAAGATCGCATGTCGCAAGTGACACACTGAATGGGACCTTTTTCTTCCTATCGTAGGGGTCTACTGGGTACTGGACTTGCACTAAATACTGTTCCCATTGAACTGGACCCAGTGGATTCAACAGTTTTACGAGACATCGAATAATATGCGGATTCGTAGGAACGTAACGGGAGATCATTGGAAAACATGATTGCAAGAAAAACGGCGAAGAATAACCGTATTCTATCGTATATTATATTTCACACTCATCGATTCCCTTTACTCAATGTCCGATCATGCGTGTCCCCAAACAATATGATTGAAAAGAAAAAAGAAAAATACATTTTGAACGAGTCAATAGCGTGTATTCTGCCAAGAGTCAGGGTAGGATGTATTTGATGGTGGGTGGTTGGGATAGGAGTGGGGAGGGTGGGGGGGGGGGAGGTTATTATAATTTTCGACAGCCAAAGTTGCTTGATATTTGTACCACCTCGCCCGACGTTAGGGGTAAAATTATAGATTATAATGGAATAACGGCACTGCCGACTGGTGGTTAGCTCATGGAAACCTGTCCGTTGGCCAGTAGTCTCTCGACGGCTGCATTTATATCCCCAAACGTAGCGATTAATGCTGAAAAGAATATTTCAGACTTGAATAAAACGATAAACTAATCCTTACTGGTAATCTCATTATTAACGTATCGCAAAAGAGACCTATGTATGACAAATGTAACTTTGATTCTGTTTTGCGTGTTCATTAGCGACATTCGCGAGTTTCCTTCATGAAAATCATTTGAAAATGTATACCTTGCAAATTGGCATCCCTGTTAACGAAGCCCATTGCCGTCAGCTGTTCGAGCTGAGCCCTGTAACGTTCTTCGGGTGGAGGTAATGTCTGTCCGCTGACCTCTGCTCCTTGATTCAGCGCCATCGCCGAGACCTAAAAAATACATTCGATCAATTCATTCGGTTGATCGTCCGGAGCCACGACACAGTTCAAGATGCGTTCCAAGTAGCCCACTCTTGTCCTAGATGACCTATGACCTCGTTTACGCCATGAAGGGATATCGGTGCAAGTAGCCTAAACTCTCGTACGACACTCACCATTCGGGCCATAAACTGAGAGAAGGCGTCTTGCTGGTTTGTGTCCGTCGGTTGCCCCGCAGTCGTCGTTTGATTTGTCGTCGAAACAACTGGTGTTGTCGCAGTCGTCGGTACGGTCAGTCCCATGCTACAATATTTGTTATTCAATCATTTTAAAAGTCAAGAGCATATTAGGATTTGACTGACAACAATATTCTCACTTCTCAACGAGCTCTGGTGCGACTGTGCGTAATTGCTCCATTCCTTGTTGAATTTGCATGATGGCCGCCAGGGCGTCTGGATTGGTAACGACACTCTGAATTTGGGGATTCTGCATTTGCTGAATAAAGGCGGGCATCATGGCACGCATCTGCTCCTGCATCTGTGGATTCGATCTCAGGAAAGGATTTGCGGCAATCACTCTGCTAGCCATTGCTGGATCAGCAGCCATGGCTTCCAGCATCGATCGCGTGTACGGGGCATTTAACATGTTTCTCATCAGTTGAGGATTTTCCATCATCTGTGCCGCCAAGCTTTGCATGCCTGGAGAATCTAGCAAGCCCCTTCCGGGTGTTGGCGCATGTGGTATCGCGGTGCCCTGGCCACTAGGCTCGCTCTGTCCCTGACTCCAAGGATTGGGCAAAGGATCTCTGTTTTCCTGACCTTGTTGTGGATTTGGCTGCGCATCTTGCGGATTTCCATTATCAACGAGAGCTGCGAAAGGATTGCGATCGTTCGCAGCAGCGGCCAGCATGGGTTCCTGGATATCGCGATACATGCGTCTTAAAGCACTGTAACCACCAGGAATACTCTCGAGATTGGAGAGGGCGCGATCGTGCGAGCGCATCAATTCCTGCAGCATAGACGGATTTCGTGCCAACTCCATAGTTTGTCTATAATTAATAATGACAGTTTTAATGTTATACTTTAGTTAAATAATTATCCGCTTCGAGACCAAATTATCAAGCTTACCATAACATAATGAATCACACCGCAAAGATCGTACCTTAACAAATCGGGGTTATTCAGCATATGACTAATTTCTGGATTACGCTCCATCAGTTCCTGCATCTGAGGATTAGCTGTGACGAAAGTACGCATGTTCTCGGGATCATTCATGAGACTCTGAACCAGTGGGTTATCCAAAACTTGACGCATTGTCTCGGGATTGGAGAGTAGTTCTCTTTGCATACGTTGCTGCAACTCCATAAAATTACCTGAGCCCAAGCCAAGACTCTCCAGACCAACCAGACCTCCGAGACTGCCCAGACCAAAGGGACTGGCACTAACATCGGCTACAGATAAGGAAGCACGGCACCAGCATTAGTTATTGCATAATTACAGAGAGAGAGAGAGAGAGAGAGAGAGAATGGAAAGACAAGAGAGGTTTTCACGAGTTTGCACAAAATTGCATGCCTTGTGGTCTCTGCTGCGGTACTGTCTCTTGACTCTGACTGGTCGGTGCACGAGGTGCCTTTATCACCAAATGCACAGTCAAGCCATCCTTGACATTATGGGTTGTCAATGTCTCGTGGTCCTTCATAATCTTTCCAGCGAAGATGAGGCAGAGCTGATCCGGCTGCGCATTGAATTTCTTCGAGACAACATCCTTGAACTGCACGGCACATGAAAAGTGAGCCATTAGAAACGTAGTGCCAGAATAGTCGAGTGATAAATCGTAGCATTTGACGTGCGCGTGACTAGGAACTAGAAACTCGAAACTCGAAACTAAGAAGCTGATGCGAGAAAAATTCTGGGCTGTCGAAGCCACCAGGTTCAGTCGGTTAACTTACATCCTTGATCGTGGCATTCTCCTCGATCTCGACAGTCTGTTTTTCCTTGGGCGTTTTCACGTTTATCGTAATTTTTCTGTGACTCTCCTGGCCCTCTGCCATCTTGAATTGCTCGATGACTCGTTACTTTCGACGCTTTCGATTTCCGCACGTCGCAAGACCCCCGAGCACCGAGACGTCGAGTGTCGCTCGAAATCTTATTCAAGGTTCGCTTTACGTCGCCTCCACGATTCCACGTCGTTCGACACGTCGGAAACGACAGCACTCGCTTGAGCTGAACAACACTATGCCTCGCGAGCCTTAATTCGCTCGTGTCGTGTGTTTTTAGCGGCCGAGCACTCCTACACGTCCGTCTTAGAGCGCCGCGCGCCGCGACGACGTAGGATACGATTGGACGGATTCGGACGGACTCGGACGGACTCGGACGGATTGGACACGATGCTGCTTTCGTGCAGTTTCGTGGGTTCTCGAGGATCAGTGGAAGGGAGAAAGAGAGACCGCCGAACACACACGAGCAGCCTGGAGCAGCCTGGAGCAGTCGGAATCAGAACGGATTGGTGTGGATCGGTTGGAGAAACGTTCAAATCAAAATTACGCAAATTCCACCAATAGTTTCGGTATATTCGTATCCCTAGTGCGATCCCTAACGATGAAATACCTTGAAGTATCTCCTGGCAAACGAACTGTGATTCTTACAGAGAGACATTCACCCACCTTCCTTGTAATTGCAGAATCGTTTGGCAGTGAAAAACGATAAATACATTTCTATGTACGTACTTGTAGATGGAGAACGCGATTTGTCGTTCCCGAAGGTCCCCAACCCAGCTAACACTTCAACCAGTCACTTCCAATATCTAGCACACATCTTCGTAACCACATCGAGCACAAATTGAAGATGAGGAGTTGTCTTGTCAACGTGATTCAGCGTTATTTCTTTTAACGCAAAACCACTCTGCCGTCTCGCACGGGTTATCCTCTGCTCAGCTCTTTTCCCCGCATTGACAATTGCAGTTATTAGGAAAAATTATGGGTATAGTTTATTGACTGGTTGGAAAGTGTTTACTCGAAAGGCACACGATTATTATAGTAAAGCTGAAAATGTAGAATCAGAACGGTCGGCGGGAAAGGTAATTCATTTATTAGTGGAAATCATTTTCTGTCGTTTCTATGTCGTCCAGCAGGAAACAAACGTGTGCTTGACGACTCGTGTCAGGTTACTTAATGGTGGATTTCTCTCGCGGGCTTCCAACCCCTATTATTAAGTGCGCCCCGGTCGATCATTTCTCCAGCGCGACTCCTCGTCCTTCGTATTGACCAACATCCTTCGATAAAGGACAGTGCCTGACGCGTAGCCGACACGTGGCTTGCGAATATCAACCGTGGCTCTTTCTCGATGCTTTCCATTTTGTATGAAATCCTTCCACATGTTCCAGCCGTACACCTAAAATCGACAGTCTCGATTATGTGAAGCGCATCGACTCCCAAAGGGAGAAAGAGAAAGAGAACGAATGAATGAAGAAATTGTGCGATATTGTGCGATATGTGCGCGTTGTCAGAGATCGTCGACAAAAGAAGTACCTGCGCTCTTAGCCAATCCTAGAGGGCTGAAGGACAAACTCTTCTTCTCCTCGATGGAGCAACCAGTAAGAAGAGTCACCACGGGTGTTTCGGTATCGCCGTTTAGACCGACTTTCGTTTGCTGCGTCAGATAATGACAGCACTCGACGATTTGAAAATAAAGCCAGGCTTCCTTGTCCTTTGGCCGCGGTCCTTTTATCAATGGAAGGGGCAGCCGTTCGTGCGGCCTTTGGGCTCGTAGAAATCTTGAGCCACGCTTTAATTGGGTCTCCAACCATCGGGTGGCTTCTCGTGCTCGGCCGCTAGTGCGCTTCACTTCATCCAGCGCGGACACCACTGAAAAGCGACAAATTGACAAGTCTGTTCGGCTCTATGGAATGACTTTCGTGGCAGGCGAGAGGGAGAGAAATAGTGAAGGATTAGATGAAACGCCTGGATGTGACTTACCAACTGATGGAATGACCACGATGAATTCCTTTGCGTAAAACAGCCGCTTGAGTGACGATGTGTGTTTGGCCAATGCCTCGTGGTCTGGCACCAGATACGGTGACATTAACTTTGATCTCAAGCGACTTTCCAACGCGCGAACTTCGGCTTTCAACCACAGCTTCCCCATGTGCCTCATCAGCGTCCCCCGAGGATGTTCCTGAGCAGGTTCTCTGACACCTCTGCTAACGTTCTTCGGCGTTACGGGAACACTCTCCGATCCCGCCATTGTGAACGTATTTGTCCTCTCGTCGAATTCAATCCCAGAGCCCTGAACCGAGGAAATGTAACGGCCGAACTCGATGAGCTTTAATACACGTAACAAGGTCTGCTCGCGTTCCGTAATCTTGTTGCGGTGTAGAATCTTCCAATCGAGAGTCTTCTGGGAGTCTTTAAGAACCCTTAATCCTCTTAAATCCGTGTCCTCTGGCAACGGAACTGTCAATGCTAATTCCGCGGACCGATCCAGAAGCGACACAAACGAGTCCTCTTCTCTCTTCCAAATCCTCGAGAGTTCGGTGACATCTATGTTTATTTGATTGAGGAGCGCAATACTACGTTTCAAGAGTGTATCGCTGCTTTTCGCACAGGCGCGCAGGATATCAGGATTACATCTTAGCCAATCGTAGGATATCTTAATAGAGGCAAGAATGCCATCTCCGATCAGGTGCTCAATAATATCATTTGGATCTGAAGCTTCTTTTTGCAATACGAAAGGCAGAATGTTTCCCGAGTTGCAGGAACTCCCGTTGTACGTTTCACTCGACTCTGTGTTTGTCGTTGCGATAATCGCGCTACTGACATTCTTTATGGACTCTTCGTCCTCCGGTTGCGTCTCTGTTTTATTATAGGGCATCGCACGTTCAGACTTTGTCGCGTCCTCGCTTCCTTCTGTAGATCCAGCCACCCCAACAGCCTCCTCCGCAGCCGCCAATGTTATCGGCTGATTCGAGTCAGTAGCCAAAGTGGCCTCGTCCTCCGTTAAATCTTCGGATAACCCATCGTCCGATAAAGGATTCCCTTCGCTGGGAACATCTTCCTCGGTTTCGGAAATGTCCGAATTTACGTCATCACTCGAGGATTCCACCACGACGCCCTCTCCGTCGCTGACATCCGAATCCGAACTGTTTCTACGTCTGCGCGGGCGTCGCAATTTTCTTAAAAGACACTTTGATCTATCTCGAGTAGTCTTTTTGACACCGTTTGATAAATTCTCGACAGTTTCTACGTTTTCTCCGGTCTCTTTGTCATCGCAGGATTTCTTATTGTCGTTTAAATCTACGGATTCCTTATTGCAGCTCTCCGTCATGACTTTCGCGTTTTCCGTATCGATGGGCTTATCTCTGTCTTGGATATTGTCGGCCACTTCGACGGGACTACTTTCTTCGAGCACCGGAGGATTCGCGTCTAGGCCTGTCGTCACCTGCGGCGCCGACGCACCTGCAATTAGCTTCTGCAACCTCGTTGTAGCAACTTGGAGAAGCTGCGAGAGTAAGGCCAGAACGAATGCCACTATTCCCTGCGCTTGGCTCGAATTTCGACCTTGAACTTTTGAGATTGACATCAAACAGATCGCTACTATTTTAAATATCATGTCGTCAGTCAAATGAGCAGGTTGCTCGCCGTTTTTACAATTTTCCAAGTAGACCTCTACGGTATCTGCGTTTAAAATTGCCGTTGAACTTTTTTTCGTGTTTCTATCCTCAGTCAAGCAAGTCTCGATCTCGTTCAGCAGATCCTACAGAATTTTCGATAATGACAGTTAGACCTTCCGCGTGTTGCAACGTTATCTCATCTTACCTGGCATTCACGATTTATTCGATCCAGATTCAGGTTATTACTTTCCCAAAGCTGTAACAGCGAGAGCATTCTTCCCGCGCAGCGTCGCGGCGAATTTCCACTTTCGCCATCGTACGAGTACATCGCAATTGTTCTTTTCAAATTGCCTTCAGCTCCATCGAATGGCTCGGAACATAAGGTACTGAGAGGAGATTTATACATTATTTGGCAAATCTTTCTTGTTTGTCCTCTATACAGGCTGTACCAGGAATTACAAGCAACATTTTAAAAAAGAAAAAAGATTGACAATAACACCGGTTACACGCGCGCTGCTTCCAATTCCTTGTGCATTCTGTATGTTGTAAACCAAGTTTTTACCGATACACTTACCATCTTATGTAATGATATGCAGCATTCAGACCATAGTTTGTACTGCCTGCCAGAGTCCCCAGCTGATTATGCGGCATTCCAACGTTAGGATCGATAGCGATTGCCATTTTGTAATATCTCACTGCGACCAATGGATCCCAACTTGAATCCAAGTCCAATCGATATCTAGCCAAATCTCCAAGACATATTAAGCTTCTATGGACCAATCGTATTGCACATTGTCTTACTTCTTCACTTTGCAATTTAGGTGGTACGACCTTTCTCAGGTGCTGCAGAAACAAATTGTATGCGATCGTAAGGCCAGAATACATTAAAAATGAATTGTGTACTTACATTGGACAATTCACGCTCAGAATTAGGATAAGTAAAATCAATAGCACCATACAAATCCAATCCAAACTCCAACTGCAACCTCAGAATCAAGTGATGGTAGAATCCCACACCCACTGCCAAGTGAGTCGAAAGCAATGCCTTTTCTGTGTCGCTCCAAGCATTACCCTAGTAATGAAAAGGATACAAATGTATAAACAAATGTCTGAAAAATATATCGATGGCTTCGTATGTTTATTGGCAAAAAGGGAATGAAAAGAATAGGATCTGACAATTTTTCATGAAACAGCGATTTCTTTGAGTTACCTTTCGTAACCTCTTGGCCATACCAACAGCATCGTAGAAGCCTCTTCTCCACAACAACTCCTCTGTCTTTCGTGCATGGCCAATAGGGTCCTTAAAAATGAGCCTCTCGCAGTAATCCCGTAATTTGACTCGCAGAGTTTCACTAGCTGATTCGAAAATCTCGACAACAGAGGTAACTTGATTCTTTTGCTGGTCGAGCCTCTTGGCAATGTCGGTTACGCCTCTACTAGAAAAAAAAGGGGGAAGAAGGTGGCACGTTAGGGCTTGATACGGGAAATGAAGAATGCAGTAAAAGTATTTTTAATATATGAATGATTGAGAACGGAATAGAACGTTCACCTGTAAAGACGTTTCGCGAGCTCGAGACAATCAGTTGTTTTGGCTTCCGCGGCAGTATTACACGTCCTTTTCATTTTGCACGTATCATGTTTTCCTGCAACCGCTCAGTCCACTCATCATTACTCATTTCCTCGAAGTCTCACAATGACGACCACAATTTCGGGAATAAAACCAGCACGCAAGCTATCTGCAAGCTGGCATGAAACTGCACCGAATTGCCCTAAATTCGCCAGATCCGCAAAATTGCTTGAAACCGTTTCAGAGCATTAAGATCACTTTTACTTTCAGCCCTCGAGACGTGGCCGAGACGAGCGATATTCCTCCATATTGGAAAATACGACCAATTACAACGAAGAGAATCGCCCGAATCGCCCGAATCGCCCGTATCGCCCGACTGCAGCCGACCAACAGCAACCAACAGCTCACGTTTTTCCTGCTTTTTCCGTGAACGCCACTGCCTGCCGCCGCTCAAGGCCACTTGACGCCATCAAGTACTGCCAAGTACTGCCAAGTACTGTCAAGGCATTCGACTGCGTGCGACTGCAATCAACGATGCTCAACAGTTGCCTATGATTGACAGCTGCGAACCTGTGAACCACTGTGAATACAAGTTGACACACACTCGGACAGGAACGATAGGAAGACAACTCGCACGGACTGACTTGCTCTGCAAGTTGGTTTCAGCAGATTTGAGGTGCTCCCGTTGCCGTATCATACCGACTTTGATATGCGTTATTAAACGATTTGCTGCACAAGGGATAGCACGACAGAGCCTTCCAAGCCGCAACTCCGTAACTGATTAAACAAGGTAAAGCTCGATAGCGATGCGAAGAATGTCTCAATATATAGCGAGAGTTCGGTAAAGTTAAACTTTCGTTTTCCAATGCTGCTTTACAATTGTTTCTGATAAATGCACAGGTTCCAATTAATTTCCTATTGGAATGGAGAGCGCAACTCCTACGCCGCAGGACCTTCAAAGGAAGCTTTACTTTTTGGTTGAACAGCTTCAACACATGGCCAGCGAATTACCGCCAAAGTATCAAATGCGACTACCCTACGAACTCCTCTCGGGCCTGGCAAACTCCCTTCTGAACGACACTATTTTCGAGATAGTCAAAGGTTTGATGGAAATCCAACACGTGACGGAAAAGCATCTGTTCCAGCAACGTTTGCAATTGCAGAATCAACAGAAGATTGAGATTCAAGAGGCTCTCAATAGAGCCCCCACGGAGCAGGAAAAGATGAGGGCTAAGAGCGCCCTCAGAATAAAGCACAGAGACGAACTAAAGCAAACTGATATGAAATTGGTGCTACAATTGGATCAGAAAGTCTCCGACCAACAGGGCATATTGGAAAAGGCTGGGGTTCCTGGATTTTACGTGACAAGTAATCCAATGGAAATTCAAGTCCAAATGAGACTTTGCGATTTCATAATTCGACTCAGTAAAATGGAAGTTCCTCGTTAATCGATTGGAAGTGCAAATCTGCAATTGTTTGTGATATTTGTACATTTTTCTTTTATTAACAGGATCAAATACAATTTTTTAGTAACAAACTAGATGATCATTGTCTGTCATACATATCGGCGCGAAGAATTCGCGCTAGACTCATCGGGATAAAGTATCGTTCAGTCTGCTTGACTGCCGTGAAGTGTCTTTTCGTGTTGTCGCATTACATGAGAATAACTACCACGAGCACATGATTGGACGGGCATCTCTCTCGACCCGCAGTTGTCCTGCTCTCTATTTTCTTCCCGCGAATAGAAAAATCTAACTTGGTGCGCGAACGAACATTTCGAAACGCTAATATCTGCGACATGAGAAATGAAGTTACGATAACGGTGAGAGCATGGAAAATGAGGTGTCACTTCTCGTTCATAATGCATTACGGTTGCCAAAAAGAGGAGCGGATGGCGCGGGCGCAACATTTACGTCTATAGTGCTGCTCGTTCCAAGTGGATTAGCTGTGCGTCCTCCGACGAAACAAATCCTGTAAATGTCGTCGAAGGTGGAAGCAAAATGCACTTCGAGGCCGTCCGTAATGTACTTGGGCAGATCGTCAAAGTCCTTTTTGTTCTCCTCGGGTAAAATGATGCACTGAACGCCCACTCGTTTAGCCTGTCACACAAGCGTCATAATCGTTAACGATGAAGAATGCGGGTCAGGGAAAAAGTAAAAGTGTAGGAATCGTAAGGAACGACAATTAATCAATTTCAGCAGAGATGAGTTTTTTTTTCTTTCTTTCTTTCTTTCGATTGACTTTACTCACCGCAATTGTCTTCTCCTTGATTCCACCGACCGGCAACACTTTTCCCATGAGACTAAGCTCCCCGGTCATGGCCACGTCCTGTCTTATGGACTGGTTCTTGGCTAGAGAGATCAACGCGGTGGCAATGGTTGTGCCTGCACTAGGTCCGTCCTTGGGGGTGGCGCCTTCGGGAACGTGCAAATGCAGGTGAGAGTCGTAAAGGAAGGTATTCCCGGGCTCGGTCCTGCTGAGAAAGTTTCTGGCGACCGTCATGGCAATTCTCGTCGATTCCTTCATGACTTCCCCGAGGTGCCCGGTAATTTCAAAACTTCCTTCGAGTCGCTTGCCTTCGGTTGGCTTTCGTATGCTCGTTTCGATGAAGAGAGTCGAGCCGCCCATTGCCGTCCAGGCAAGACCCATCACCACACCGGGAGGCGTAATGTCGTACATACGGTCGTGCGTAAACACGGGCTTCCCTACGAAATCCTGGAGGTTTTCGTTCGTCACGTCAATCTTCTCTGCTTCCTTCTTTACGACTTTAAAAGCGACCTTGCGCGCTACTTTCTCAACATGCTTCTGAAGGTTTCTTACGCCTGATTCTCGACAGTAGGACTTTATCAGGGTGCTCAGGGCAGTGTCCTCGATCACGATCTGTTCCTCTGTCAAGCCAGAGTCCTGCATCGCTTGCGGCACCAAGTACTGTTTTGCAATCGCGAGCTTCTCCTCGGCGACATAACCGGACATATCTATCATTTCCATTCGATCTCTCAGAGGTTCTGGAATCGTGTCTATCACGTTTGCGGTACAAATGAATAAGACCTTTGAAAGATCGACAGATACGTCCAGATAGTGATCTAGGAAATTAGCATTCTGTTCAGGATCGAGCATCTCGAGCAACGCCGATGCTGGATCTCCTTGATGTCCCCTATTATATAACAGAAAGACCAATTACGATAACAGCCACCATCGAGTGCGGATCCTCGGCAGCAGCTTCCTTTTCGAAATCTACGTACTTGCCGATTTTGTCCACTTCGTCGATGAGAACTAAGGGATTTTCCGTCTTAGTCTTTTTAAGGCACTGAATGATCTTTCCCGGCATAGCTCCCACGTACGTGCGCCTGTGCCCTTTAATCTCGGCAACATCCGTCATTCCGCCAACGCTGAATCGAAAATACTCTCGATTTAACGCCCGCGATATCGATCTCGCTATCGACGTCTTGCCCACTCCGGGCGGTCCGTGAAAACATAGAATCTTTCCTTGGGTAGACCCTTTTAACTGACTCACGGCAATAAACTCTATAATCGATCGAGGAATTTAATGAAAATAGTTTATTCTCTGGGAAATAAATGGAAGAGAGATGTTCGTCTTACCGAGAATTCTTTTTTTAATTTCTTCCATTCCATAATGGTCCTTGTCCAAAATCTCGGCGGCCTGCTGGAGATTCAGGTTTTCCGGACTAGTTATTCCCCAGGGCATCGAAGTCAGCCAATCTAAATAATTTCTTGTCACACTGAAATGCCTCGACCGTTAGAAAAGATCCTGGGCCAAACGCAGAACGTATGTTTCATAAGTTGTACATACTTGAATTCACTACTATGACTTTCTAGGAAACTCAATTTATTCAATTCCTCCTCGAGCACGTCCATCACCGGTTTCGGCACCGTCTTTTGCCGAATCCTTTCTCTATATTTCTCCTCAATTGCGTCCTTGTCATCTTTCTCCAGACCCAGTTCCTTCTTAATCACTTTCAACTGTTCGTGAAGAATATACTTTCTGTGCTGTTGCTTCACCTTCTCCTCCACCTCCCTCCCGATCTTTTGCTGGAGCTTGCTCAACTCGTATTCTTTTTTCAAAAGAGCCAGTGACAGCATCAATCTCTTCGGAATCTAAGGGAGTGAGGAGTTTATTAAAGCCTCGTTGATTCATGTCCAGTCTATTAATCTTCTCATCAAAACGACTGTGTCATCTTATACTAACGTCCATTTCTTCGAGAACTTGTTGTAATTCGTGCGCGTCGGCTCCAGTTAGAGCAGCACCCAAGTCACTCAGGTAAACGGGATTGTCCACGACCCTCTGACCCTGATGTAGCATCTGTTGTAACGATTCCCGATACAGAGGATTCATACTGATGATGTCTCGGATCGTTTTAATCAGTTCTTGAGTCAGTGCCTGCATTTAGAGTTCCATTACTTTCATTCTCACTTCATAGCGAAGCCATTTCGGTGACTTACCTTTATTTCCTCAGTTTGTCGAAATTTTTCATGTGTGACATTAACAACCTCTGCCATTAACAATGGCTGAGCGGACGTTTCCGAAGACGATGTTGCTGTTTCCTCTGGATTCTCGGCACTTTCACTGGGTTCTTTTACATTTTTAACACCAACGTCTGGGCCTTCGACTGGTTCTTCTAATTTTACATTTTGCTCGACTGGCTTGCTCTCTACCTTTTTGCGCTGCAAAGCTCTACGACTTTTCTTACCGGCAGATGCCGCGTCGTCTATGGGGACGTTAATTGTCGTATTTAATAGCGGAAACGTCAATTTCATCTCTGCATAAAGTAGGTAGACAACGATGCGAACGATTGGTCGGTTCGATACGAATTTACTTTCTGTACGTAGCACAATATGACAATCTCCTTACCATGTGGTGGCTTCTCCGAAAAATCTTCCAAAATCTGTCCAACTATTTTGATGCGCCTGTGTGCCATTACTACGAGCCTTAACCGATCTCCCAAATCTTGGACTTCGTGTATCTGAGCAAATGTTCCAATTGGATAGACATCATCCAAATTTTCAACCACCTCAGCCTCATTCCTAAATGAAAAGTACACGTCAAGCTCAAAATAAAAGACATATGTCCCAATTCTATTATAATAACATAAATCCTTACTCTTCGCTCTTCTTTAAAAAAATCCCCACATAAGGTTGATTGAGCTTAACCTTGCGTCGAATTAGATCAACCAGCACCGGATTGCTCAATTCTATGAGTTTTATGAACCTGGGAAAGACTGGATTTCTGTTTATCGCTATGACAGGTACATGTGGCCAAACCTCTGGAACAACAACGGTAGCAGGCAACGATGCCGGATATTCATCCGTTTGATCAACATCAGCCTCAGCCTCTCTGAGAAGAATATATGATAAGAAGGTTACATAAAATTGTAGGTTATAAAGAAAAGATGAAAAAAATACTTTGGCGGATCCTTATCACTTGGTCTTCTCGTTGAGAATCCTCTGAGGGACAAGACAGGCACGCTTCGACATCGTCGAATGTTCTCGTTCAGCAGTCGAAGATTCCAGCGCGATTGAGTCAATGAAACATCATTGCCGGGTCGTTGCTTTGGAAAGATCGGTAATTCACGAGTATTCAAGGAATGTTGACTTGTGCAAAACGTTCGAGCGAAAGACACACGGTGTCGGAATATCGTTGGCAGTGATTTAGGGTTAATAGCCGTTACTAGTAGTCGCATTTTTCTTTACGATGAGTCGAGCTTCGTCTCATGCAATCCTGCGTATCAATTGGTCTCAATGTGTCTCAATGTGTCTCGTCACGTTTTCTCCTACTGTCTGCTACTCAACGCTAGTGCCGCTATCTTCTTCACAGCCGCCACAGCACACCGCCGCATGCTGGTTGATACTGTTTGATACTGTTTGATACTGTTACTGGCTGTTGTCAGTCGGTACGTTCAGTTGCGTCGCGGAGGTCGCGGACCGTCGCAGAACGAACGAACTTCCAGAGATGAGCAGGGAGATGCACAACGCTACGAATTTTAGGCGATACCGGCGATACCGGCGATACCAAAAACATGGCGGTAAATCACAGCGGCGAGTTCAGGAGTAGAATTTCGTGATCATCGCCTCCGTCGATAATGCATGTTCCGTCGTAGCCGAGCTGAAC